>JAMZAV010003462.1:0-66552 GCA_024449915.1 Sweltsa coloradensis
GCATCTTTTACGATACGTAGCAGTCTCTCGGCGGCCCGGCCAGCCACGCGAGGGAGAGGGGGTCGGGGGGGGGGGGGGGTCTCTCTTGTAAAACATGTCGCTAGTGTGGAAAAACCCCGTTTTGAGCAAATAAAAGGAACAAAATGATGCACTCACAAAATATCCACGGTCCGCGTCGGTATGCGAGAAAGTATATAGGCGGAGGCCTAATTTTAATTTAATTATCGATCAACGTATAAAGATCGATAATCGATTGCACATGCACGATTATCGATAACCAAATTCATATAGAATGGCAACGCTACTTTTTTGCCTCCTAAAATTCTTTTGCCTTCCATGCCGCTTGTTTTCTCCTAACTGCTATTTCAACTTCCTTGCTCCACCATGAAGTCTCCTTTCTTCTCTTCTAGTCTTGCCACGTTGTGTTCCACATACCTCTTCATGGTCTCTCAAACTCTGCCATTTCTCTTCTACATCCATCATCTCACCCTCCTTTTGCATCACCTGCTTTAGCCTCTCTTCATATCTTTCTGTAGGCCCCACACAGTTTAATCCTCCCCCGTCTCTTTTAGTTGCTTCTGCTGCCATTTGTCCCGGGCGGCGCCTCCTTTACAAATGCAGCTAACAGCTGGTGGTCACTTTCTAGGCCTTATTTGGGTACACTACGACGTCTCTAAGCTCCTCTTAGTAGTATGTATCTATTACCGTCTCCGACTTCCCATCCCAACTAGTATACCTCGTGATCTAGTTTGCTTCTTCTTTTTAACGAGTGCGTTGCAGATGGTAAGCTATGGTGAGAGATGTGCAAAAATGGTTTTTTAAAGTTTGAAAATTCGCGCCTTAAAAATAAAAATTCGCGATTTGTCGCGATTTACCAAAAAAACAATTTTCTCATGCACAACTTAAAAAAAATAAAAATGATTGATTGATTGATTGATTTTAATGATTTAAAAGAAAAACAAGCTCATGAGAGTGAAGTTCAGAATCAGTTTTAATTTTAAGCTCAATTTCAGCCTTCAGTTTTCAAAGTTTCCGACAGTTTTTACCAGAATTAATTTCGTCTACCCGGCACCTCCACCAAATTTACGAAATTATGCATTTTTTATGTGTCTTTTGATATGGATTTGAAGTATTTTGAGCTTACTCTCGTTCAAACGATTATTAAGATCTCACAATCGCGTTGTATGACCCGGCGCCTCCACCATATCTACCAGCAAGTATTAATTTAATTTCGACTTCGACCCGGCACCTCCACCAAAACTTTGAAATTTTTTTATTTTTTAAAATTTCGCGACCTAATTCGCATTTAAGGACATAATTGCTAATTTCGCCACTAGTTCGCGGTATCAACTAAAATTTCGCGAAATTTCGCGAATTGGAAATTGGTACCATTCAATCACAATTCATGAGATTCATGTGCAAACTGAATTTGAAGGGATTATTGCAACTTTAAAAAAATTCGCGAATTTCGTTGTCACCATTTTTGCACATCTCTAGCTATGGCGCACAATGCAGATATCTAGCAGGTTGGCCCCATCAGTATCTCTATCCCCATACCCATGGGCACCTATTACCTCGTCATATCCCTGACTGTCCATTCTTACTTTGGTAGTCTCCCATGAATGAGCATCAGATTACCATTTCAATTGTCCTCTATGAAGGTGCTCTTTACCACAGCAAGAAAGTCACCCTCTTCTTTTACCGTAGCTTAACGAGAACATTTTTCAAAGTATGTATGCTAGTTTGTAGACAAGTATAATTATACGCGTAACAAATAGAAACAAAATTCGGCCTTCGAACCAAAAAATTATGAGCAGGAATATGTCCGGGGTAACGTATTGAATTTGCTACAATCATCTAGGCCTATATATTGGACATAAGCCTACTGCTCAACCCAAAAATAAGTAAAAAAATACTTTGGGCAATGTCAGATGATCATAATTGATAAACTATGTCCGTTGTTTTGTTAAACTAATACTGTATTCATCTTAATCCCGCCTAGAAAATAAAGACGTTTTCCTTTGTTTCCATATTGTTTTACACAGGGTGAGGAAAGTCTACAAGAGCAGCTATGATCAAGTGTACCAAACTGACACACGCCACACCAACTACCAGGAGACACCAGGGTTCACTCCACAGTTCACACGAGAGTATCGCCGGCAAGCATCGCAACACACTTAGCTTGCTGCCGTTTAGCCACAGGGAAACCAGGGCCCCTAATAATGATTGTTGTAAAACAAACGATTGATTGAGAGTAGAGCAGCAGTTGAAGAATGGAACAGAGAAACATCATCCAATTTAGAGAATGACCTTCAACGTTTGACAAAACTTAGCAGTAAGGCACAAAGCCTGCCCTAGCCACTCAGGAACTGTGGTGTGAACTGGTGTACTATGTAGGCACGAGCGCTTCTACATGACCGCTAACTCAACGATATCATCGGCACCGACTGACAACAGGTGACGGAAACACAAAACACTAGTTTAGATCGCAGTGTTAGCTGCCACTGGAGTTATTCTAACGTTTGTTAGCTGTCACGATATTGTCGAGTTAGCCGCCGAGCGCTGCACCAAACATGCTGGATCTTAAACGTAAAGGAATAAGAGTGGATCAGTAGGGGTGTGCGAGTTGAGAAATTTCAGATCGGAATCGCGAATCATTTCTCGTTCCAAATTTAGTAGTTCCATTTCATGAAAAAAGAATAAACGTCGGTAAAAATGTAGTCAACGGGTCATTCCATATCCGATCAACCCAGAAATGTGCAAAATATACCTCACCATCTCCGATTTTGATGAAAATTTGTAGAGGTCTAGTGTAATATACAATAACTAACATTACAAAATTTTAGCTCTCTAGGTCAACCCCTTTAGGAGTTACAGGGGGTTAAGTTAGGGGCAAAAACCCAAAATTGGGTACGCACACACATTTTGGATTTGCTATATCTCTGGAATTAATTGACTTAGAGAGCTGGGGTTTGGTGTTTTGTTTTTGTTTTGAAATGAGCTTTAAAGTATGAGGGAAGCAGTCAATGCTAAATTTAATTTTGCCTTTGGTTTTGTGAAATTCATTCTTAAGCCCCCATAACTTAAAAAATGGTATTTTAATTTTTTCAAAAAAAATTGTTGACAATCCTACATGTATTTTCTTTATATGTTCCAAGTTTTAAGTTGGGATCATGATGGGATCAGAAGTTATGAATTTTTGAAGAAATAGTTACGAGCAAAATTGTCTTGTTTTATATTCAAATTTTGCTGCGTATAGATTTTGCTTTACCTATTTTATTTTCCAATCAACATATTAAGTGCTTGGTATTAACTAGAGCTGCCTCTTACAATTATCATGCATTTATCTTCCAAGTATAAAACTTGCATTGCAATGGGAAAACCTACCTTCACTAGGGGAATACCCCAATTCACTGTTCTGTGAAGAGGGATTTACCCAGTTTCAGTCAAAGCTAAGTAGTTGTCTTGTCAACATCTAGGCCTACTATTTTAATTTTGTTTCCAATCTGTGAACAAGTGTATTTAGTTGCCGTGACATTGGATTATTTTAATAGTTGTTAGCAGTGTTAAGTGTTCACACAGTGTTGGGTGTAAAATGAACATTTTGTAAATGCACGCGTTGTTATTTTAATAATCATGAGTGAGAAATTTGTTTGGAGAAATTGTTGCAACCCTTTCAACAAAGCGAATCATTCTTCTAAACAGAAAAGTCTCCGACCAGTATTAGAATGGATGACTAACAAGCTTCCCACATTGCCAATCGACGGGAAGATTTGCGACATTTGTCGTAGAGAATTGGGAAAACTTCAAGAATTCATAGAAGAAGAAAAACAAGAAGTACTTCAGTCAGGACCAAGCAATGAACCAGACTCAACCATAGAAGAACTGGATAAAGAATTGGCTTTATCATCTTTGAATGAGAGCTTACAGAACCTTGGTGAATCTCCTGTGGAGAAGAAACGATTAAGCCAAAAAAAATATCCGAAAGAAAAGATGAAACGAGTAGAAAAAGCTTTTAAAAGAAAGCTTTTATATATTCCATCTGAAGAGAGTAGCAATGAAGGAGCAGCAGAAGAAGAAGTTATTGTACAACTTAAAGAAAAATTCAAATCATCAAACAACAGAAGTGAAAAAATTCAACTTTTAACAATACTACCAAAAAGTTGGACTAATAAGAAAATAGAACAAGAGTTTGGGGCTACCAACTTTATGGTGCGCACAGCAAAAAAGCTAGTTGCCGAAAAGGGAATTCTATCAACGCCAAATCCCAGGCCAGGTAATACTCTAGATGAAGAAACTGCTAATCTGGTCAAGTCATTCTATGAAAGCGACGAGGTAAGCCGCCAAATGCCTGGAATGAAAGATTTTGTTTCAGTTAAGATTGGTGATCGAAGAGAGCACATCCAGAAACGTCTCCTTCTAAGCAACTTAAAGGAAATATATTGCTTATTCAAAGATAAATTCCCTGGCTGCAAAATTGGATTTTCCAAATTTGCGGATCTTCGTCCTAAAAACTGTGTATTAGTTGATGCAAGTGGATCACATAATGTATGTGTATGCACGATTCATCAAAATGCAAAACTAATGCTTCAGGGAGTAAAAATAGAAGAGCTTACAAAAAATGATGAGACACCACTGAAAACATATAAGGATTGTATTGCCGTTATTATTTGTAACACGCCCACTCCATCCTGTTACTTAAACAAGTGCACTTTGTGCCCTGGCATACAGAAACTCAGAGATCGTCTAACAAACTTGATAGATGACCAAATGATAGACACCATTGTTTATAAACAATGGATTTCAGTTGATAGGACAAATTTAGAAACACTGTCAAAATCCGCTGATGATTTTTTAGATGTGTTGTGTGATAAACTTGAAAAACTTAAATGCCATTCCTTCATAGCAAGCCAACAATCTGCATTTCAGTCTGAACTAAAGGAAAAACTAAAGCCAGGGGAGTTCCTGGTCATTTGTGATTTTTCTGAAAATTATTCTTTTGTCCTCCAAGATGCCGCACAGGGATTCCATTGGAATAATGCTCAAGCTACGATTCACCCCTTTGTAGCATATTATAAAGAAGAGGACACTGTCTGTAATGTTAGTTTTGCTGTGATATCCGAATGCCTTGTGCACAACACTATTGCTGTACACTTATTTCAACGCAAACTGATAGATTTTCTCACTCTAAAATTCGCTATCGTGCCCAAAAAAATTTATTACTTTTCTGACGGAGCAGCGTCGCAATACAAAAATAGAAAAAACTTTGTGAACTTGTGTTTCCATGAAACTGACTTTGGTTTTATAGCAGAATGGCATTATTCTGCCACATCGCATGGTAAGGGAGCAAGTGATGGAATTGGTGGGACTATCAAACGGCTTGCAGCACGCGCCAGCCTTCAAAGGACACATGATAACCAGATCACAACACCTCGACAACTGTATGATTACGCAAAAGAAAATATTTTGGGTATATCTTTTCAGTATTGTACCAATGAAGACCACAGTGCTGAAGAGAAGTTCTTACAAAATCGTTTTCTACAAGCACGTACAATTCCTGGAACCCAAAGCTTCCATGCAGCTATACCCATTTCAAAAAATAAAATACTGATAAAACACTTTTCAAGGTCAGAAGAAAGCCAAGAAGAGCTTGTGACTAAAGGTAACGAAAGCCAACTTCTTGAACTATCCGACATTGTGGGATTTGTCACATGTGTGTATGATGGAAAGTGGTGGCCAGCCTGTGTATTATCCGTAGACAAATCAAAAGAAGAAGTTACAGTCAGTTTTCTACAACCTCATGGTCCTGCAACATCATTCACCTTCCCCCAAAGGCCAGATATACTGCAAGTTCCACGAGAAAACATCTTAAGGCTATTCCACCGCGTTTTTCTATTTTCCAAAATATGCTACTAAGTTAAAATATAGTGAATGGCTTTGAAACATGGCTATTTTAGAAAATCAAAAATATTTTTTCCAAATTTTTCTGATCCGGTACACGGCCAATATAGCCACCTCAAAATAATTTCAAACTTCAATTCGCCAGGGCACACCATTCAACGTAGGGTGTTGTGCTTTTGTGACATTAATTTTCAACTGTTTTTCTTTGGACTGACTGAGAGAAAACAGATTTATTTTAACAATTGTCTTTCCTGCGAATTTTTCGTTTGGCGGTACAAATCGGTAAAAAATACCGCCAAACGAAAAAATTCGCTGGAAAGACAATTGTTAAAATAAATCTGTTTTCTCTCAGTCAGTCCATAGAAAAACAGTTAAAAATTAATGTCACAAAAGCACAACACCGTACGTTGAATGGTGTGCCCTGGCGAATTGAAGTTTGAAATTATTTTGAGGTGGCTATATTGGCCGTGGACCGGATCAGAAAAATTTGGAAAAAATATTTTTGATTTTCTAAAATAGCCATGTTTCAAAGCCATTCACTATATTTTAACTTAGTAGCATATTTTGGAAAATAGAAAAACGCGGTGGAATAGCCTTAACAAAAATAGATCCACGGACAGAAACTGGACGAACTTACTTGATGACAGAAGAAGAAAAAGCTGCTGCTACACAGCAGCTTGAATGGTGGGAAAACAGAAGTTAAACTGGTGGTAGCTGAGATAGGTAAGCTTCAGTTATAATTTGAAATTGTGTTATGTATATTTTGAACTTGGTAATATAATCTAAGCCTACGTTAAGAAATTTGAACTAGGCTCTACACAATTAGTAGCAATTTTGCACACAACCTTTTCTTAAAAAAATCATAACTTCTGATCCCATCATGATCCCAACTTAAAACTTGGAACATATAAAGAAAATACATGCAGTATTGTCATCAAATTTTTTTGAAAAAATTAAAATACCATTTTTTAAGTTATGGGGGGCTAAAGAATGAATTTCACAAAACTAAAGGCAAAATTAAATTTAGCATTGACTGCTTCCCTCATACTTTAAAGCTCATTTCAAAACAAAAACAAAACACCAAACCCCAGCTCTCTAAGTCAATTACTTCCAGAGATATAGCAAATCCAAAATGTGTGTGCGTACCCAATTTTGGGTTTTTGCCCCTAACTTAACCCCCTGTAACTCCTAAAGGGGTTGACCTAGAGAGCTAAAATTTTGTATTGTTAGTTATCCTATATAACACTACACCTCTGCAAATTTTCATCAAGATCGGAGTTGGTCACGAAAAAAGCTAGGTTGATCGGATATGGAATGACCCCAACCCTAAACAAGAAGCCAATTGACTTTTATAGGACCTAATCATTGAAAATGAAAGTATATCACAACCAACGTGAGAAATTTGAATTTCGTTCTAACAGAAGTTCAAGCGATTCATTTTAAGAGTTAGTTCAAACTATTGTTGTTAAAACACTACGATGTAGATTAAAACGGTTAAACTTTATAGTCCGATACCGAAGTGAACTAGAACCTCCAATACGAATTAACTTTCCGTGTTAAACACACTAGTACGAATTAAGCCGCCATGTTTTCACTGCCCACTGAATCAGTAGCGCAAAGCAAAGCACTGTCACCTCAACAGCGCACAAAAAAAGTAACGATAAACTGATTGTCCTATCTCCACTTTTAATATCTTTGCAAGCGTTGACGTGAGTGATGAATGTAAATAGATGATTGTATACAAACAAGCTGGCAATCTATGGTGTAAGGTACCTAATTTACTAGTTAATTATTCCTAATAAACTAAATTAATTTCTTAAAAGAAAACAATTTAAATTGAAAACCCGACTGTCTGCCTCGTTGACGGAGTGCCAAGTCGACGAAAGAAAGCACGCTTGGTGGCAGCAAAATGAAGTTCTTAAAACGTTTCAACTCCCGCAATATTTAGTTTGGTTTAATATTTCCGTGATAAACCGTAGGGGCCTATTAGTTAAACCAAAACTAAATGTCCGTGATAAACTCAGTGCGAATGTTTAAGTTGACAGGTAATTTGATTGAATTTATTGGTCCTTAGTCTCCTTTGTAGTTAATCACAGACTTCACAGGTATCTTTGCATTTGCAGCTAGTTTGCATGTTATTAGATAATTAGACACGAGTCGTCAATATAGAAATTCCTGATAGAGCCTGTAAATTCTCGTTCCCGTCCCAAACCTGTAGAATCTCTCCTCACACACCCTAGGGATCGGATCAGTGGTTCACAAGCTACTGTTCCTCGAACTGACTCACACATCTTACAACACGACACGAGCGTTGGGGGTTGGATGCGGAGATGTTCTAGAGACGACCGGAGCTGCACAGTGGAGCCGGCCGACGGTAGTGGTCTCCTCCCCCTCCTGCAAGAATGAACACAGAGTTAGAATCTAAACAGGGAGGTGTTTACCACAAGGTTGCATCATGAGACGACACGAGAGAACTGAACGTCTGTTACACACAAAGTTAATATAGAAATGTGCTTTGATAGCAGCATGTCCTTTCTTTTCTAAAGAACCCCTATTCTTTAAGAGTTCAGATATTTTCATATCCATTGTATGGAAGTGCAAAGCAGTGCCGTTAGATTGGGGAAAAGGGTCTTATAGTACCACAGGTATGACACCCAGGCAGGCAACACTGTAAAACCTGTGGCCCTACATGCTGCCTCTCACAACCTGCCCTGCAATGATTGCTACCAGGCCAGCGTTGTGAGGGCTCTACCTGCTAACTGCAATGAGCAGGAACTCAGAAGGTGGGAGCTGGCTCACCAGTGCATCACACTCTAGGCTACCCAACCTCACTATCCACTCCTCCACCCACCTCCCCCTCTACTTCAGCCAACATCGCCACTGGCGTGTTTTTTAAATAACAGTAAACCTAGGCTAGACATCTCTTCGCTCCCGTCGAGTGAGCAAGGCCCTGTTTGGCCAAAACAGTTCCAATGTTTTTTTGTGTTTTATGTAGGTGTAGGTATAGGAATTTATTTATCTCATTATCCCTGCAGTCATCGATCGGGTAAGTTGTTGGGTTCTCTCTCCACACACCCATTTTAATAACACTGTAAATACTACACTGTAGGGACTATTTAAAAAGGGAGACAAGTGAAACTGTGCCAACTCAACTGGGCGTTATTGACATGTCACTGTGCTAAGACTATGAAATAATAAAAAAATAGGCCTATAAATAGAATTTAAGAGACCCAATACTAGAAAGTAGGGTTGCCGTCGATAATCGAAATATCGATCGATTATCGATATCAGTAATATGATATGATAATCGATTCAAGTATTTTGATATGATATGATATGATTATCGATTTAAATAGTGACATCGATGTTTTCGCGGTTTACCATGCTTAAAAATGCCGCGCTGTCGTATCAACGCGCCGATTGGTTGTCGGAGTAGCCAATCGCTGCTCAAGTATAATGCCACGCCCACCGCCGCCAGTGCGCATGCGCTCGCAGCGCGATACAAGGCGATACGAAAACATCGCCCGGCCCGATTGCGATGTATTCAGTACGGCTCGACGTGTTGTGGTGTGAACTTCTCTAGCGTCAGTCTGCCCAATTATATTGAATTCGCGATGTTTCTTCCGTGTTTCTGCTTCCTAGGCTCAATTTGGAATTTGATATGATAATCGATTTGGGTCTATGATATCGATATATTTCGATATGATAATCGATTCGATGCCTCCGATTATCGATCACGATTTTCACATCGAACGGCAACCCAATACTAGAAAGAGATAAGAGAAGAACAAGATGGATTTAGAAGAGCAAGATTAACTGTGGACCTGATGTTTTCACTGACAGCTAGGCCTAATGGAAAAAGGCTATGCGGGCGAGAAAAGGATGTTTTTGTGGCATTTCTAGATATCGGAAAAGCCAAACGACAGCTTGAAGAGCATGAAGGTTTGGGATGCCATGCGACCATGCAAGGCATAGGATAAATAAAGGAATAACAAAAGTGAAGAGAAGATTTGATTGTGGAGAAGACTTTGGATTAGGGATGACATGGCAGAATCGATTCTGGATCGATTCCCGTCTGCATCGATTTCAAATTGGAGAAATTGATTCCTCATTACTTATTTATTAGACAGTTTAAACGTTCGCGTGTCATGTGTTGGGGGGTGGCAGAGCTGTGAACCACGTGTCTACTGTCCCTCCCTCTACAGCCAGGCACTGATCGTACACAAAGGCAGGCAGTACGCTCAACACACGACGACGCAACGTTGCGAAATACATCGTTCCGTGGCATAAGGCGGGCGAGATACGCCTTCACGAGCTCCGCGGCAAACGACCGCGGAAATATCGCCATGTATCATGGGTTCGGCAGTAAATTACCACCAATTAACAACTGTGCATACAATTAAAGTTTTTTTTGGGGAATCGATTCCAAATCGATTCTTATGTCACAATGATCAATTCCAATGTCATCCCTACTTTGGATAAGTCAAAAGGATGGACAGAGCGAGATTGCCAAGAAGAATGATGGAACTGGAAAGTCCAGGTAGGAGACCAAGGGGCACACCACGACA
Organism: Sweltsa coloradensis; assembly: GCA_024449915.1. NCBI lineage: Eukaryota > Metazoa > Arthropoda > Insecta > Plecoptera > Chloroperlidae > Sweltsa > Sweltsa coloradensis. The sequence continues at coordinate 10,470 of JAMZAV010003462.1, forward strand.
AGGATGACAGGATAGAGTGAGGAAATATGTGGAACAGCAAAGAGGAGACTGGAATGTGGTGGCAGGAGAGAGGAAGATGGAGAGGCCTGTCTTCAACGCTGACCCAAAGCTGAGTTGGACACGGCAATAGATGATGGTGATAGGACTGACAAGTGCACCCAAAAAAACTGAAATGTGATGCATTTGTCAATCAAATGATTTTGAAATGGAGAGTGGAAAGCAGGAAAGCATCAGACTTGGCCACTCGTTGTGTCAGGTTTCCACTCACCATGACGTCCAAGGTCGTTGTTGTCACCCGTCACTTGATCCACTCCGTCTTGTGTTGAGGACTCACCGACAGCCTGGAATACAACAATACAGGGCTTAGAGGATTTTCTTTAACCTTTAAAGAGGGAACTGACACATTGGGCAGTTAGCAAATACCGTATTTGCTCAACCAAGGTGCATCAGAAGAATATGAAACTTCGCAAAGTCGTCAATAAAGCATACATGGACAGCCCTGCGGTCATAGATTTTCAAAATTTTGTCTTAATCAGCCAGAAAAAATAATATATAGTAATTTTTGGAGTTTTAACAAAATCAAAATTTGTGAAAAGTACTTTTTTTTACAAATTATTTTAAAACAACCTTCAGAAATGTGATACTGCAGAGCCCTATATTTCCACATTCGTGACATATGTCCAAAATTTCAAACACCTGTGGTGTCAGTCGGCCGAACGAACAGCAATTTGCCTAAAACGCATGTCCTATACTTAATTGACGACTTGAATTGTACCCGCCTCCTGACGTCACGAGGCAACATGGCGGAATTAGTTGGTATAAATCCTCATTTCGCAAGTTGACGCCTGCTTCACGGCGCAACTCTTATCACGCTCTAACTTTTATTCTATTCATTATTTGGACAATATTTAAATGAATAATATTTAGCAAATAATATCATTCTTTGTAATAGCGATTATTTCGATTTTTTTGACACAGTCGTTAGCTTGTTATAACAATGTACGCAACATACATGTGAAAATTATCAAGGACTAAAGTTTTCTCAATAATTTATTTGACAAAAAACTACTGATCGGATTTCGACAAGACCTCTTTAAAAATATGCATCAGACTGTTTAGACAAGAAATAAACTAACTTTCTAGATAGAAAGTGCACTGAACGAAACTTTGCAGCATGGAGTAATATGCAGGGTATGTGTTTTTATCTAAAATACGCACTCTTGACGTGCGGATGAGCCGTGAAAAAGTGCACGCTGCATATTACTCTATGCTGTAAATTTTCGTTCAGTGCACTTTCTATATAGAAAGTTAGTATATTTCTTGTCTAAAAGTCTGATGCTATTTTTACAAAGAATTCTTGTCGAAATCCGATCAGTAGTTTTTTGTCAAATTAATTAATGAGAAAACTAAAGTCATTGATAATTTTCACTTGTGTGATGCGTACATTGTTATAACAAGCTAACGACTTTGTCAAATTAATCGAAATAATCGCTATTACAAGGAATGATATGTTTACTAAATATTATTCATTTAAGTATTGTCCAAATAATGAATAGAATAAAAGTTAGAGCGTGATAAGTGATGCGCCGTTCAGCAGGCGCCAACTTGCGAAATGAGGATTTATACCCAATACTAGTCACGTGACCTATCGGTCGTTTTAAGCTTCGCCCATTTCGAGTCGTCAATTAAGCAAACAACAAGAAGGAGAACGGTTTATTTCTCGATTTGGTTAGTCGGGAAACACTCCTGTAGGTGTAATTGTTATTATTTACTACAATTCAGAAATTAAGAAAGTCCGCCCCAACCGGGATTCCAACCACGGGTCTCTCACATTCCAGGTGAGCCATTCAGATGTATAATGAAGCTACAATTCAGAGATTAAAATGTACCCGTCCTGATGGTCTAGTGGTTAAGACGCTCACCTGGAATGTGGGAGACCCGTGGTTCGAATCCCGGTTGGGGCGGACTTTTTTAATTTCTGAATTGTAGTAAATAATAAGAAGAATGGTGTTAGCCAGGTCTTTTAAATATGTTGCATTCTCTTTTCTCAAGTATAAATACTGGATAGGGGTGTACAAATTGTGATTTTTCAGATTGAATTTCGAATAGTACACACAAAAAAGTCGAATATTGAAGTCAAAAATCAAATAATTGCCATAACAGTGCAGATTAACATGTTGTACACATAAAAATCAATATTTAGTAGGGCTGTGCGAACGGGGAATTTTAATTCGAGTCGAGTTCATCTAATAATTTAAAAGTAATTGAACGAGTGAGCGTAGCGAACGTAGTGATTTCCATTCGACTTAAACGGCCCTTATTGTTTTTCTGCGTGCGTGGGTGTGTGTACGTTGAAAATCAGCCGAATCGCTGAACAGATTGCGCTGAAATTTTAAACAGACATCCGGTATGAGTTTATTGAGAACTGCTAACAAAATCAGCAAGATTCATTGCGATTTAAACCTACAAGAAGTACCAAACTGAAAAATAGACTTCCAATGTTAAGAAATTATTTTAACGACAATGTTTTAGATTTTGAAAATATATTTTTTGTTTGTTATTCGCCTGGCCGTGAAATGCCGTGCCCATGCAAGGTCTGTCGAATGTTGCACGTCAAGGTACCCCCAAATTCCGCTCGTAGATTGAGTAAACCTTGCAATATTTTCACGTATTTCGTACTGGCTATGTTTACCATAGTTGGCCCTATTGCCACAGATGATGGACTACACAGCGTTATATGCATTTCAAAAACATGTTTAATTATTTTTGAAATACAATCAAGAAATTACAAAATCTTTCCCGACCAGGGGATTGAACCCACTTTTTTCACATTTCGGCTACATGGGCGCCTTAGCCAACTAGACTAGGGAAACGCCAAAGTCGTAGTTAGACGAGTGAGCGAGTCATGTGGTGAGTACCCGGGAACATTTGCATTTAAGTTTGATAATTATATTCGTATTAATAATAGTTTTTAAAAGTTTAGTTGGTTTACGGGCGCGTCAACTGTAAGGTCATAATGCGCCTCTCTAGCGTATGATAGGCTAGGTAGGCCTAAGGTAGGGGGAAGAAAAGTAATGTAACCAGGGACACAACACATGGCTCACTCACTCGTTTAACAACGACTTTGGCGTTTCCCTAGTAATAGTTCATCTAAACTTTTTTTTATCTAATTAATTCAAACATTATGGTCATACAAATTCTATTTTGCCAAGCTTTTCTAGGATGTTGTTACGGGACACTGTACGTTTATGAATTAAGAATGCGCAAATGTGGAAGAGTAGATGAGCTTGGCCCTTTTTTAGATCTCATTTCTTTTGAGTGTGTAAGGTTTGGCTGTATTTTTACAAGTTTTTGTTATGTGTGGGATCTCATTACTTTTTCAAGTTCCATTGCAAAATTATTAATTTTTGTTAAAATATAATAATTTTATCAAAGTCGATTTCATTGCTATGGTATTAGTACCAATGCAATTAACAATAGAATGTAAAATATCTAGTAGGGATGACATCGGGTAGTCAAATTCGGAACCGGTTCCAGCACTCAAATTACCCGGGTCCTGTTACGACACGATGTTTGAAAACGCTGTTTCCTACTACAATTTGGTTCGAAGGTCATACCGACTGACTAGATTTCCGTCTCTGGAAACTTTTGCAATGATCATGCACAAATAAAGAATCGTGTTGATAACCAGGCAATGATCTTCATTCTTCATTACACCAAAGATTAGTTTACCAATTACACTTTACAAGCAGTGTAACTCGTCATACGTAGGCCTCGCAGAAAGCAGGGGAAAACATGCATCGCATGTGGGAAAATCTCTCACTACTATCGCCCGCGCTGAAGCTCTTGTCGCAAGACAAGCCTGGGAAAGAATGAAGTTAAGCCCAGGAATAACAATCCTATGCGTCGTGATTACGAATTTCGTGAATCGGTTGAAACATGATCGCATCGCAAATTCTTTTTCTACACCGACAATCATTGTTTCAAAAATAGGCCTACCGGAGCCGGTCAGCTGTCGGCAGCTGTGAGTTGGTTGGATCGTACGCGCACCTAGTTCGCGCAGGTCCAAGCAGTGCGCTTGGGCTCGAGATATTTTGTTGCATCTATCTCTCTTGCATTCACTGTAGGCATGGGCACGAGTGGCTCACACGGACGGAAGCACGTGATAGCTTACAACGCACTCTGTCGTCGACTAAAGTTACTCTTTAGGCAGCTCCGCGGGAAAGGCGAAAGACCGCATCGACGTACCGCGTAACATAAACCGGTGAATTAGCCTAAAAACGGTCGCGAAAAATACCCGGATCTTATAATCATTTCCGGGTAATTTCTAGAACCGGGTACCCGATGTCATCCCTAATATCTAGTGGTCCAAAGACTTGCTTTTTGTAAACAATGTAGGCCAGGGTTGCCGTTTTTACAGTTTAACACGGATTTTGAGGGTGCAAAACTGATCAACGGATTTTTATTCCAATTTACGGATTAAAATTTAAAATAAAATAATAATAAAAAAAAAATTAACGCCGTTTTTAACTAGGGCTGGTTTAAAAAATCTATATTTCAATGCGATATCGCGAAGTGGGAATATGTTTTATGTATAAATATTAAAATTTACACCAAAAATGCAAAATTTCGGAATTTTGGTGGAGGTGCCGGGTAGGTAGTCTAAATTAAATTAACCTGGCTGGTGCATATGGTGGAGGTGCCGGGTCATAAAACGCGGTTGTGAGATTGTAAAAATAGTAAACAAAAATGCATTTATGGTGATACCGTATCAACCCTATTTGGCCTCAAATCATTAAAAATAGGCCAACTCTTTAAAAAAAATTATATTTTCAATTTTTTCAACAACAATTACATTTCTCGATTAGGTTAATCGGGAAACACTCCCGTAGGTGTAATTGTTTTTATTTGATACAATCCAGAAATTAAAAAAGTCCGCCCCGACCTGGTGGTCTAGGGGTTAAGACGCTCACCTGGAATGTGGGAGATCCGTGATTCGAGTCCCAGTCGGGGCGGACTTTTTTTATTTCTGGATTGTATTAAATAAAAACAATTACATTATAATATATCAATATCATATCGAAATTGGTACATTTAGGCATTAAAAGAAATTGGGTGTTTCATTTAAGGATTTCTAAGGATTTTTGATGTGCTCATACAGGATTTTAATTTTTCTTGGTGGCAACCCTGATGTAGACAATCATTGTCAAGTAGGCCTAACTATTACTTGTTGATTGTATGCTTTTATAAGGCTAATAATAAAACCTTTATTTGGAAGCCTTCCGGTAGGGGAAGGGTGCATAAATGGGACACTTTTCACATTTTAATTATTATTTCCTCAATTATGTTTTTTTTCAAAAATCTGAAATAGCCAACTTTAAGAGCCACCCATTAGACATAAATTTCAGATTTTGTTGTTCAAGAACTATTTCTTTTTAATAACCGTACAGGTACAAATTAGAAAGTCGGCATGTGTCCCATTTATGAACCATGTGGTTGTTAAATGGGACAGGCCTAAAAATCACAGAAATAACCATCCATTAAGCATTCTAAAGACATCATTTTATTTATTCTATTTTAAATACAAAACATTATCATTTTGTAAGCTCAAGGCTATTTAACTACACCATTCACCCCCTCAAACTTCACAAAGTCCATTGCAAAAAAACAAGAACGACTTGGTCCGGGCAGTCCCCCCTCCTTTATTTCTAACTGTCTGCGGTAGACGTTTCAATATTTGTTCTTTATGAACATCAGAAATGTCTTCTTGCTTAGGGTAGAAGAACCTGCGTCTTTTCTACGTAAGAATTGACATTGAAAAATGTCCTCGCTTTTTTTCCCCATAATTCGCCCCACAAAGTTGATGTTTTTCTCACTACCATATCCGGATGAAAATTTGTAAGCCTGCCTACTTGATGTGAGCCCTAGACATAGTTAGGGCCTATGGTAGGCCTGGGCCTAGCCTACTTGATAGGGTCTATAGGCCTTAGCCTAGCTACTCTTAGATGGTTGGTTTAGGTCTATGGCCTAGGCTAGGGCTTGGGCCTATTGGCTTAGTTCAGGCCTGGGTAGTCTAGGCCTACTTTATGGGGCAGCTACAGTGAAACCTCTATCCATAGTTTCTCAAACTACTATTTTCCCGCATCTATAGTGTTTTTTATAGGGGAGATCCTTGTACCTTGGGACACTTTTTTCATAAAAATCACAAATCAATCATTTTTTAACTAATTTTCTTCTGGTTTGGATCAAAAGTAGCCAAATTTATCTGACAACTTAAGATAAAAAGGTAGGATATAGGAATAACAAGTCAAATGTGATATTTGGCCTGTTCATAGAATGCTGCAAATGTCCCAAGGTACAATATGGTAATGTACCTTGGGACACATGGGATTGTACCTTGGGACAGTGATTTATTAATGCTATTTGGATGCAGACTAAGAATAATTTTACCACAAAATACATTTTTTTTTTTTTTTATATATAGATTCATTCATACAGTTGAACATTTAGATCATAGGAAATTTTCTTGAGGAAAAATCATCATGGGCAGAATAGAATTTTTGAGGGCGTTAATGCAGCCAATCATAGTTACGCTTGTTCCCCCTTCTCCAGAGGTCAGCAACCAACTTATTTCACCCCTTTAGGTGCTACAACTTTTGCTGGAACGTGGACATTGGTAATACCAAATTCTTCCAGGTTATAGATCTTATCCTGCATAAAGTGGTATTTTTTTATGCTTCTTCGTATTTCACGAAAAACATTTGTACTGCAGCCTTATTAAAAGCCGTAGGCCTAGATCTGGCTAGGCTATAGTAGCTTCAAGCTTTCTCATGGACTGTTTTCTCTCATGCTGCTTCATAAAAGATTGGTAAAATTGCTTAGGGCCTACATGCAGCCTTTTTTTATTATCCCACGATGACGGATAATGCAAGCGTTTAGCCACAGCAAAATCGTAGGCCAACGATTTCACCTGCCTCGCCTAGATAAGAAAATACTTTCATAAAATATAGGCCTAGGACCTAATATTACTAATTTCATAAGTTCAACTTCCAATTTATATAATATGTACCTGCTATGATGACATATTTGTTTGAAACATAACCTAGAAAATACACATGGCACTAGTCCCAAGGTACATGCCACCTGTATGTCCCGAGGTACAAGCAGTGTAACATTTAAATTAAATAATGTTCAATAATTTTCATTAAAGATATGCAACCAACAGGCCTATTCTATATTATAGTTAAGGAAATGACCTAGGAAGATAGAATAAGCTATAGTAACAAAATGTAATTACCTGAACTGTAGAATGATTAACTTATCTCTCGAAAATGTAAGTCAAGATGCCCCAAAAACTAAAAAGTAAAAATGCTATACAATCACAGACAGGCAGCCTAGTTGTATAAAAACTTATGTCATAGCTATCTGGTGGTGGGGCTGCAGAGACTTAACGGCATAATCAAGAGTGGACTGCCCATCCTTGAAGCTGCCCCTAAGACTCATCATCTTGGCCAACAAGATACCACTGTCTTCTTCAGACGACCACCTAACATAGGAGATTCGCTTATCAAACGGGACCCCACTAGGCCTCCTACTCGTCCGCAGAGAGCTCCTCCAATAGGATCTTACCCCTGCAACCGCCCTAGGTGCAAAACCTGCCCTATGCATCCACCTACCAAGACATTCACTGCTGAAGCCACAGGGGGCACCTACCCCATCCATCACCACAACAGCTGTCTCACCTCCAACGTAGTCTACCAGCTCAAGTGCACGCAGTGTCCGGCAGAGTATGTAGGCCTTACCACTAATGAACTGAGAACCCGTATGACAGGCCACCGTCAAAGTGTCAAACAGTGGATCCAGACAAACCTGTGGCCCAGCATGCTGTTGAACACAGCCTCCCTTTCAAAGACTGTTTCACAACGAGAATCATCAAGGCGCTTCCCGATGACTGCAGGCAGTTGGAGCTAAGAAACTGGGAGCTATCTCACCAACACATCACCAGATCTCGCGAGCCTCCTAACCTGAACAACAGGTAGCAGGCGCGCCCTGCTCTGCCTCCCCTAGACCTAGTTCCACCTGCTACCACCCACCGACAGCGCCTTCATTGTACATACCATGCTAGCTTTAGAACTACTTTTAGTATCTCTACTCACGCTGAGTGATAAAGACCACTAGTTGGTCGAAACGTATCAGCAACTTTGTCTACTCATCTTTTTGTGTCTGTGCGACCTACCTAACGTTTTTCAAGGTAAGCTGTCGTCCTTCTGTACCTTTCCCCCACTGAAACATGTTTATTCATGTTCCCAGTTTAAGTATCCTAGCCATTTAGGCCTCATCTATACCAAGCAAACTGGTGGTAGACTAAGATCTATTACTATCAACATATGAAAATTTCCCCCAACACCACTGCTTAATAAGCCACTGTCCCAAGGTACATGCCGTCCCAAGGTACAAGGATCTCCCCTACACTCGCATAATAAGCTTTATTGTTATTTTCTATTTGATCCATAGTTTTTCCGGATCCATAGTTTTTTTCAAGTACTCCCCTGGAAAACGATGCATGGAGGTTTCACTGTATGTGGGTGAAGGGCCTTCAGTTAGGCCTTAAATAAATTATCATGTGATACATTGGCTCTGATAACCATTATATTTATCCATAATCAAGCATTTAGCAAATGTCCCATTTAGCAACCTGCATCCATGTCCCATTTATGAACCTCAAGCATTATTGACAACATGTCCACTTGGCCTAAAAAATAGGTAAGATAATGATGAAACTAGAATTATTTCTTCTTTCCAGTGTCTCAATTAAAAGTTCCAGAATGGCATCTTCAAATTTCACAAGGTGACAGGACCTTCGAAATCTCTGAACTTAGAGTTGTATTGTTTTTGGGTACAATCGAAGAAATATTTCTCATGAATATCGTACTTTTACGATTTTTTTCGATTTTTAGTGCGATATTTTCGTGACATTTGGGCCAATTCTGACCAAACGGGTGGGGCTACAACGTTCATATTATACATGGACATTAAGGTGATGGTGATGTAGTACCTTTTGTAAGAAAAAGTTGAAATAGTTAGCCAGAATCCATAGAAATAAAGCTTTTAATATAAGTTTTTTACGGTAAATAATACCAATTGACAGGTTAACTTGACAACAATCACCTACAATGCCTAGGCAGCAAAACAAAGCACTTGCAAAAGTAAAGATATCCCACGCAAACTAAAAATTTTAAAAAGCTCATCCATCAACGCGGCGGGACTTTAGCGTTTTCCTAGTTTAGAGCATGTTTCAAGCCATTTTTTCACCAAGAAGGAATGTTCGTAAGTTTCGTACACAAACCAAATTTGGCATGTGTTCTCAGGTACCCAAATCCCCTTGATTTTGATAGTTTTTAAGTTCACATCACGTTTCATGACGGCTGGGTGACACCTCAAAATCACCCCAACTCTGCTTGCTGTATAAGGTGCCCGAGTGTGTAGCGCACCGCGGCTTGGCTGCGGCGCCCTAACGGGCACCTAGATATTTGAGTTCAAAATAAATAAAACTCAAATTTGTTCGAACTCGCCGTGAACTCGACTCGTACTCGAAAATTTAAGTACTCGCTCAGCCCTAATTAAGTGAGCGATTCCATTTGACTCTGCCGGAAAAAATAGTCACTGGTTTTGAAATTGTTTTTTGTTTGTTTTTTGTTTTTTGTATGTCTCGCCATAACGTTCGAACGGAGGCTCGGATCGAGTTGAAATTTGGACCATCCTCAAGCTTTGTTCTCGATTGAATGCCATTAGTTTTGTGGCAAAATCGTTCAAAAAGTTAAAAAGTTACATTAAAGTTAACCGAAAGTTTGTTTTTTCAAACTAGCCGGCGACAAAATCTGAGGTGGCCAAATCATTTAGAATGTCCGTCCGGTTACGAATATGTTAATTGAAATTTTGATCCGATAAGTAGTGTAGATGGAAATTACATTTTAACAAAAGTAACGTTACCATGGCAACGAAAAGTCGCACAAGTTTGCTGGCCACAATGCACTGCCACCTAGAAGTAGGAATCAAAATACTATCGAGGAAGCAGTGAATTATTTATCACCAAAGAGTTAAAATAGTTTTCCCAAAGAAATGATGTCAAGGTCCTCTAGATGGCGGTGGATTTTATTGACAAAGTAAAGGTTTACCCACGGGCTTACCCAAATACCATGCCAATAATAAATAATATTGGAAACATGGCCCCATGGACAGCAAACGTCGCTAATTTAATTTTGTTTTTAAATGTGCAATGTGGGTCTAGCTATACCACGTGCTTGCTTATCAACACGTCCAACTGAGCGTTTCCTAGTATTTAGTAATTTTCAAATTTTATTTATGGTATTAGTGGCCTAGGCCCTATTTCAGTGCATAGGCCAATCTACCCTTTGTTGGAGGACATACCCTAAGCTTAAGGTAGGACTAGCTACTGCTAAGAATAGCCTATCCAATTAAGATTAATGTTTTGTGCGTAACTATTTTTGAATGGCTGATTTGCCTTCGTATTCCTGGCCATGCTAAGCATTTCTTGTAAATTTATTCCTATATATATTTGCATAGGCCTACATTGATTTAAATTCCCGCTTTCCGACTAGGCCTACCTGTGGAGTTAATGCTATAAATGCTGTTTTTGGAATTTAAATTAATGCTACAAAGACAAAAAATTAATGATATAATTTCACAACTCTATGCAATGAGTGTTCCCAAAAATATTTAAAATGTGATGGATTTGTCAATCAAATGATTTTGAAATGTAGAGTGGAAAGCAGGAAAGCATCAGACTTGGACACTCGTTGTGTCAGGTTTCCACTCACCATGACGTCCAAGGTCGCTGTTGTCCTACCCGTCACTTGATCCACTCCGTCTTGCATTGAGACCTCACCGACAGCCTGGAATACAAGAAGATAATAGTATCTAAACACTTGTGAGCACAACATCAAATCCTCATATGAATGTGATTATGAAATAGCCTAGTGTAAGTGAATAGGTACCCTACTAATGTTATAGGTAGGTACTAACGTTATTCATTATTCTATAGGTACATGCGTTAATACTTGGAGGATAATATAGTAGCAAAATATTTGTGAGCACATCAAATCAAAATCCTTAGGCTATATATGAAGGTCATTGTAATAAATGTACAATGTACAACAATGTAGGCATAGGCCTAATATTAAGATTTTTCATCAATCATCAATCATCATGTATATTGTATCCTGTGTAGGCCTATTTTACATATCATTCATTTCATACTATTATTAGTGTAATTGTGTAGATTAAACTGTATTAGTATGTAAATTTGTTATTTATTACTATTAGTTATTTTAAATGTGTTTGCCTAATTAAATTTATACATGTGTATTTATCTATGGCAATAAACATCTTGAATCTTGAATCAACAATACAGGGCTAAGAGTATTTTCTTTCACCTTTTAGTGTACACCAACGAGAACGGTGTTAGCCACTAGCCAGGTCTTTTAAATATGTTACCGTTCTCATTGCTCAAGTACAAATACAGGTTCAAGCGTAACCGGCCCGGCTATTTGATGAAGTCCAAGTAGTGGCAAGTAGGCTTACGTAGGTAGGTAATTACAATGGGGTTCTGGCAGTGAAATAAAGTAGGCTACGGGAACCCTCCCTTAAAAGTTAAAACGTCCCATAATAAATAATCAATCAATATCTGTCCCCGTTTCTAGCAATTTTGGGTAACTTTTTATCACATGATTCTGGATCACTAGGCCTTACCATCTTGTTCGGTAGCATCCCAGCGGACTATGTAAAAAAACTATTCTTTGCAGCTTACCAAAAAGCAAACAAGGCAGCTACAAAATTTTTGTATCGTACTTCAACTAAAATTTAGTATTAGCCTACCCTCGCCTATATCGATCGATAACCGGTCTTTTTATCTACGGGCATATCTATAAAATAATGAATAGGCCTTACAAAAGAGAATTAGTAAATACGATGACAATACACATTCCAGCTCACTAACCATCCAGAATCCAAGAAGCAGACGCTGAGAAGAACTCTCGACTTCTTCGAATTCTACAGTGATATTTCAGGAAACATAGACCTAAATAATAATATGGAACTTCAAATTTCCCCACAATTTTAATTCTTTCACACTAGGCCCATTTGCACCGGGAGATTCTGCAATTTTGGCCTAGGCCTGACTATACCTTGTGTCGACCCAAGTAACACTCTGTCAATCATCTAAGTGAAAGGGAACCGGTGGTTTTGTGCACAATACAAATGTAAATAATCCCCATTAGGCCTACCTGTAATAGGCTGTCCATCTTGACCCGTATTGACAGTTTCAAACCACATGGACCTCGTTGGAATCTGGTACCAGCCTGTATTTGAGCACGTCCCTTTTTATATAACTGAGTGTCCACTAATTTGCTCGTACATGAAGATTTAGAAAAGGTTGCGTTTTACATTAGTTTCAACAAAGAAGGCGGGAGGCCTCAATACAACCTGCGTCTTTTCAGTTTGATGATTGACAGAGTGTTACTTGGGTCGACACAAGGTATAGGGATGGGCAAATGCGTGTACTTTCCTAAACGTGCACACTCTTGACTGTCAGCGCGTTTACACGTGTAGGCCTACACGTACACATTGTTATGTTTGCCACTTACTAAAAAAAAAAAATGATTTACAGTACGCGATCTATTTTATTGGTGTAGGTAGCGCCTATTCACGCGTCAGCTGGTAGCGATCGAGTCTGGTAAGTACTAGGGATGGTCAAAAGCGTGTATCTTACTACACGTGTACACGCTGGCTGTCCGTTCGTGTACACGCGTGTACTATGTATATTTTAAGATATCTGAAAAAAGGTTGTACATGTTTATTTATTACTGTATATTTTTATTGCATTCTGAACAGTATAAACACGGCGACGGCGTTCAGTTCAGTTTATCAGTCAGTAAATGACGTGGCTGATGTTTCATTGACGTAGAAAGTTAAAAGGGTGATGGTATGGTTGAGGCTTGCGTGATAAAGAGGGGGGGGGGGGGGGGGGGGAGAGATAAGGCTTGTGATTTACCATAGTTCCCGTGATACTTGAATTGTGCAGCAACTCCTTCGCGCACAGTCGGCATTTAACCTTCTTTCCCGCGACTATCTTATCAAAGAACTTCCAGTCAAGAGATATTCTGAACAATAAACAGTCATGCGTCACTGACTCTAATCTCAACACGCGTAAACAACTAAGCGGGCGGCGAGCGACTGCGAGCGGTCTGGAACCATCTGGAACGTGTTGGCCGGTCAGGGATGGGGGGAGGGGGAAGGCAAGGCCGCCGTGGCAAGGGATCGCAACCAACTAACCGTTTTGCGGGAAGGCGGCGGCGGCGGCTGACTGAAAGAGCTCGTATTTCAAAATAGAATTATTGAAATCTGAAATCTCGACGACTGAACAATGTTGATTGAAAGTCGACGTGTATTTTTTTTAAAATTATGTACACGTGTACACGTAGACGGACGTGTACACGTCTCATCCCTAGTAAGTACGTCTCTGCGCAGGTCCCGAGTTCCTTGTGATGATGCAAGACGCGACGCGTCAGTCCGACCTACACGGAGAGCTGTAGAGATAGCACTTTGTCTCACTATACGCCTTCTGCGCAGTGCGCCTGCGCCGCGTCACTCTGGAAGACAGAGCTATCAAGACAGGCTCGCTCCTCTCTCGTGAGGCAAGGCCGGCCCGCCCGGCCGGCGGCTGGCCGCACACAGCATGGGGACACGCACTCACGTTTATTATTTTCGTAGAAACAGTAAACGTGTAATCGCATTAAAACGTGTACACGTGTACACTATCCCATCCTTACTTATAATTGATTAAAGTACTCAAATAATACCCTTTAAATATATTTACCACGGTCTACGTGTAGGCCTAGGCCCAATTTCTTGACCGAGGTGAGTACCTAGGGCTAGGCCCTAGGCGACAAGCAGTGCGGCAGTCGATCTTTACGCGGTAATTTTAATATTCCTGTATAGGCCTATTTATTGTTTAAGTATATTGTTATTAATTAATCAATAACATAATAAAGTTACTTGATACGGCAAATTAGCGATATCTACGCAGCAATAAGCCACCTTGTTGTGATTGATGTCTATATAGCCAACGGAATGGAACTTGGGTCAAGGCAATATAGACACTAGATGAATCTTGTGCGAGTTTTAAACTACGGTACTTATAGGTATGTAACTGAATCACTAATAAATATTATTTTCAAAGACTAATTAACATTTAATGTAGCCTAGCTATATTAACGAAACTACAAGGGTTCAAAGTCAGCTGTAGAGAGCGTCTGACCGCCACCATTAGGTGTCCGCAGAGTGTTCCTCGCGCTGTCCGCCACTAGGTTCGCCCGTCCGCAGGCTGGTAAATTTGGTTGTTTCTCTTTCCCTTGGCTATATAATATAATTTTATGGCTTGTGATTGGCTACAGCATTTGAAAACTAACCAATGAGATGTCTGGAAGTGAATAGTCGAAATTTTAAGTCGATGTACAGCAACATTGATTAAAAATCGACTTTGGAAGTGGGAGGGGACGTCCGAAAACCTTAACTGTCCGCACAGTGGTCATCCGACCCTACCAACTGAATAGGCTAAGTGCCGAAGTCGCAACCTTATTTTTAGAGTACCTCGGTAGCCTAGGCTACTCTTTCGTTGGCATGCCCCAACGTTGGAAAAGTAGGTTAGGGGTGGGGGTGGGGGGGGGGGGGGGGGGGCGCGAAGTACGTATGTTTAACAATATTATCATCATTATTATTATTATTAAAACATACGCGCGGTAATTATATAGTATACGGTTGGCCGAGAAAAATGACTTAAAATTTTGTCATCTAGTTCTATAGTTAATTTTCAGTTGGCGCAACACAAACTTTCAACCATAAATGATGTTATTCATGTAATTATCTACGTAGGTAGTGTAGCCGCAATGTCAATGTTGTCCACCATGTTGGCAATGACAGAAGTGACGCAATGGAGCTCATATGCCGCCGTGACGTCATACACTTCTTACCTTGAACTCGACCGCTATATTTTGAAATTGGTGGTGGCTGGTTCCGCTTCTTCATCATCATCGCCAACTTGTTCTTCGTCAACGACTACACTCGCCGGGTTATATAAAATGCCTAATTCTTTAAAGAATGCACAAATGCGTTCGGTATGTTGTGGATGGGTACGCTTCCATAAAAATTCACCCAAATACCCCACGAAATGATCCTCCCTACGCCCATACCGTGGTATGTTGGCGCGCACCTCCCTCCATGACCTTTCAATGTTTTGGGGGTTTTGGGGGTTTTGTTTTGGGGTGTGCGCATTGATAGCGGGTAAACTCCATGTGTACAGGCCGCTGCGTACGCAGCGGTTGTGACGTAGCGGTGTAGATAGCGCTTCCCTTACGCAAACCAGCATGGCGATCTCGCGCACAAACATACACAGTGACAGAACTACCGTAGTTAAAACGACGAATAACAATACTAATAACAAAAAGTTTATAGTGCGCCAACTGGAAATTAATTAGGAATCATTAATAATACCTCTAAAAACAAGGTGACAAAATTTTAAGTCATTTTTCTCGGCCAACCGTATACTATATAATTACCATACGCGCTTCGCACCCCCCTCCCCCTAACCTACATTTCCCCTAACATACCTAGGCCTAGCAGTGTTGAAAAGTTGGGGCATGCCAACCGAAAGAGTAGCCTAGGCCTAGGCCTACCATTTTTAGATATGCCTAGGTTCTACAGCTTACAATTGTTTTCTATTTAAAGTTTGAACAGTAGGCTTACCAATTTAGGCTAACGTACAAGGAGAAATTCGTACAGTAGGCCCTAGACCTCCGCTCAGGGTGTTAAACGCCCCATCCCAACCACGTGCAGCGTGCCTAGGGGCCTAGGCCTAGGCTTTTGTGGCCAAAGCTCCCTACTAGCAAACCTGCAACAAAAGCACATAAACAAGAATATGCCACATATTTCGGGATAAAACAATAATTCATCAATTTCAGTTTAGGCCTATATCGGTAAATTAGCTTACCGTAAAATATTTGTAAAAATGCTAGCGGGCGTGAACATTCCCTCCAAGTCCTTAGATTGAGGTTATGTAGCCCCTCCCTACAATCTTGCGAATGCGAAGTCGCAGTCCGGCATCCGGCCGTCTGGGTGACGTTAGAAGGCGCGGATATTTCAAATGAATGGAATTTCTTTTATTGATTTCCTTGTACCTTGTCCTGGCAGAAACTGAACATATTTTATAATTTTGTTACAAGGGCGCGCCAACCGTTAGTTCATTGGAGGCCTGGGGGACTCCGACTAGGGGTTATGAGGAGGATAGTCACCAAAGGCAGGGGAAAAACAGGGAAGGGGTTGTTAACACCTACATGCTTTTTAAAACAATTTACAACAAATTTTAAAACAAACAATTAAAAGCAGACTGGATTTCACATCGAACACACAAGTTCACGCGCACAACACACGACAGATTGAAGGAGAACACAAAAACGGGACAGACATCAATAATAAATATGGGCATAACCTTATTTGATAGACTACCTCCAAACATTAAAAACTTAATAAATACCGACAAACAGATCCTAGCAATAAAAACATACAAGATAGAAAACTGTTTCTGCACAATAAATGAATATATCACCAATGAAAGAGATTACATGTTTACCTGGTAGATAGCAAAATATCACTGTTTTATCATTGTTTTACCACTGTTTTATCATTGTTTTATTAATCAAACATCCTTGCTGTGGAAAAGCATTTTGTAATGTATGTTTATATAACTATGGTAATTATTAGTCTAGTCCGGAGTAGTAAATGCTCATTTATGTAAACAGGCTAATTTTAGTTAGTTTATAGTAAACCAAATTGTATTGTATTGTTGTTTTATTTTATTATATATATATGTATATATATATCTCCCCAAAATACAAAAATTTGTAAAAAAAAAAAAACGGCAGCCAAGCTCTCCTTCCAAAGTCTTCGGCTGTGAATGCTGTGAGATAATATAGAAGTTGAGCCAAGCATTTCATTCTTTCTCCTTAGTTTCGCACTGAAAAGAAGTAAGATCATTTCGCCTGTTGACGAGCGCCAAGCAAACCATTTTCGTGGTAAAAAAAGTAAAAATTTTAAACTCAAAATCACAAAAAAAATTACTTGGCCATTGACTTTTTAGAGTCCTCGTACCAAAATGGCGTTTTCCTAGTATTTTTCATAATATGTTCATAATTATTTCGGGGAAATTTATTTATTATTTTTAATAATCACGTTATATATGATATATTTGAGGTTAATTTAAACAAATGACATATCTTTACAGTTAGAAAGTTGAATTGAAATAATGATATGAAGCATAGAGCTATAAGGAGACATTAGTTATGTAACATCTGTAATCATTTTTCTGCTAATAAATATAACAGTTACTATAACATTATGGGCATAATTTTATTTCAATGTACAAACATAATCATGAACATTTTACATTTGTAATACCTTTCATGTTAAATAAATAAATAAATAATTAAATAAATAAATTAATTAATTGTATTTAGAGTCTATCCACTCAGTTAAATAACTGATTTTCAGTGGAGGACTTTAAATCAAAGCGACCAAGCCAACCCTGTAGGCCCCGACGCAATCGACGAGTGAGCGATAACCAACCAAAGATCGATATTTGTAAAAGGAAATATAGCAATCAGTGGTATGGACAGTGCGAACACCCGCGAATCAACGCCAGAATCAACAAGGTCAATTCAGAACAACTCTGAATTTATTATGTGCTTCGTTGCTAGGACGGCTCCAAAGTCACCGTTTACAAACTCCTAAGACACGAACTGATGGACTTAAGTCCAAATCTGAAGTTAAAAAACTACTGACTTCAGCGGGAATCGAACCCTGGACCTTCTGCATTAGAAGCAGATACGCTAACAACAAGACCAACGATCATTTTCTTTTTCCCTCGCCTACTCATATTATTATTTTCCACCTATCTACTATTTAAGTTTTCCATATACTTCTCTCTATTTCTGTATCCTGGAATAGGGAAAAACAGAGGCAGAGTGTTTGTTATTTTTTAAGCCACGAAGGACATTTATTTCTTGTCAACATTAAGTATTTATATTTTTGCATATTTTGTTAATGTTATTTCTTCACACCACTTTAATATATTTTTGTAAATTGCCATCCAACTCATCGTTTTATTTGGAAGGGTTTGTTCCTTTGCCTTCCCCATGCTATCACCCTTCATCACCAAAGGAACTGGCGCCCAAACTATCGACCACCAGTGTGTACAGTAGAATAGCAGGGGGACCCACCCCGCTCTCCGAGCGAACCAAAGCTGCCAGGTAAGCGTCACAAGTGCTTACCTTTCTTTCAGAAACACAGAAAAATATCAACATCCAAAAAAATCAAATAATAAAAATCCAGTCCAATTAATTATTATAATATAAAAAATTAGCTGGATTTGACGATCAGGCAAATGTTTAAATAGACATTTTAACAATGAAAAAAAGTTGGACCGAGTATTTAATCAAATACGTATATTATAACGACAATATTAGGACCTTTCAGAATCTAATACATCCATCCCGACTGGTATTTGAACTCGTGACCTCCCACATTTCAGGTAGACACCTTTGCCAATCTATCAACAAGAAACCTTTTGACTTCTAGTGCGGTTCCTAAGCAGACACCTTTGCCAACCTATCAACAAGAAACCTTTTGACTTCTAGTGCGGTTCCTAAGCCAACAAAATTGCAAATAGTGATACTTGCATGAAAATTTGCATGCTTACTAATTTGACTATAGGGAATTAAAAAATTTATGGCTCCACGATTGAGTCTTATTTTTTTACTCTTAATTAATTAATTAATTAATTAAAATTAATTTATTAATTTAGTGACACGAATATCAAAGTGTCAATAAATAAGTCATGTTTGGTATTATTCAAAAGCATTTTTAAATCTCGGTCTCGTTAGGGTTTGTTACTTGTTGGTAATACAACACAGCCAACAACGTGGTTGTGTTTATAACAATTCTGCCAATATTTTGGAAAGATGCATGATGAGAATGTAGTATATTATTGAGGCTCCTTTATTGTTTATTAGTGTTCGACTTGAGCCATGCACTGACGTCACTGGCCACAGCCCATGTGCCGCTCTTCCTATGGTGACGTCACGGACAGAGTATCGCTGGCTATTACAGTTTCTACGTCACCGGTTAATAACCCAGACTTTTAATTAACTCTTTCAGGCAAAGAAATTAACTGTTAATTTTTCGCAAAATGAATCATTTGATAATATTCCTTTTTTTAATAATTATAATAATTTTTTTTTGGATTTGGTCAAAATTTTCAAATTTTTGCAAATTTTTGGAATGGTAGTAAATTCGAATCTAGCGGTGACAAATTTTCGGAGTCAAAATTTTCAAAAATCTATTTTTTTCCTTTTTGGATGCATTTTTTTCAATTTTATTTAACCAAAGTTCCAGGTTCCGGGACATTTATAAAAACTGCCTGTTTTTGTCATTTTTCACACTTTGCTATTTTGTATTGTCCATAAAATCCTCTGTCAGGCACTTCACAAGTTTGGGGTAAAAACTGTAGTATGAAGGGAAGTCTGTATTTTCCGTAGAAAGGTGGCTATTGATGCTAACCACCATGCATTAAAGTAAATAAAATCAGCAAGTTGGTGGTCCACATCGCTTATCACTGTGCCTGAAAGAGTTATATCATTCGGCTGGCCAATGCGTAGGCTTGACCGCGTGACGCCACGGCTAGGGTTGCGCGCGCCATGCAGTTAAAGCCCCGGTTAAAGCCCTAGAGTATTAATTACTAAGACGTTTTGAGTGCGTGTTTGTTTCAAACAAGTACCCATACACCAATAACACTAACTTATAGTAACGAGGATTGAAAGATACGTAAAGCACCCACCACTAGCTAATATCAGTTTAAAAGATTTTATGCAGATAAAACATAGGCCTTACCCTTCATCATCAGATGCTAAAAAAACTTTCCCAACTCAGTTTGTATTTATTGATATTTATCTATCTTCAATCTAAAAACGAAATGCGTTAAGTTAACCACCAAACAATGTTTATTTATTCTTTTCACAAATCACACAACACTACAATTTTTTAAATGATTCTCATTACATTATTATCTTCAATTTCGCAGATTGCTTTCTGTTATTGACAAAGCCACAAACTTTGTTTTACATATTTTCCTCCTTAGTGAATAAGTTTTTATAACTTTCTTAATTAACCAGAAGATCAATCAGCTGGTAAGCGCCTATGAAGTTGAATGTTGTATTGATCCTTCTGTGTTCGATCCAAAGACAAGATGATAGAGACATCAAGAATCTTCAACGAGTCCATGGTTAGAGGTGACGTCACTCTGAAGCGCCTCAACACCTGACTCAGCACACTCTTCATCTGCAGCTGGGCGTACTTCTGTCCAATACAGTTCCTAAAACACAAGGTTAGAGGTGACGTCACTCTGTAGCACCTCAGCACCTGACTCTTCATCTGCAGCTGTAGGCGTATCGTAAAAGAGGCAGTTGGTGTGGACCACTGAAATAACATATTGAGGTGACTTAAGACAATCTGAAGGGTTCAGTTACAAACATTGTCACTACTTCCATTCGCATTTATATTTTAATGATCAGCTGTATCTTTGACATTTTCATATTCTCTGATCTTCACCATCATTGCTGGCTACGTTTTTGCGATAAACGTCTACCGCCGTGATTAAACCAATACACATTTTTTACTTGGAACATAACGATACCAAATAAATTTGTTCGTGATGAACCAATTTGTAGTTGCCTCACTCTGCAACCTAATGTAACCTCACCTGGGTCCCCGCACTGAACGGGATGTAAGCGTAGGGGTGCAGGTTCTTGCAGTTCTCTGGCAGCCAACGGTCTGGCCAGAACTTGAGAGGGTCGGTGTAGTAACGAGCATCCCTGTGCGTGGCGTATGACAGGACTAACGTGGTAGCCCCTGCAGGGATGGTGTACCTAAAATATAAATGTTTTTGTTGCTAGATTCCAAACTGTTCTCGACTGTTTCCAATGTTAAAGGCATTAAATCACAATGACGAATTTTTTTTTAAATGCAAGATGTACAAAAAAAAAGAATGACTCAGTTTGTGGCAAACTTAGATAGACTTACACCCTACTATAATAGTTTGTTTTGACGCGCGCCTGGGGGCATGTTACGTTGGTGGATACCTGCTGAGCTGATTGAGCCGGCCGGGCGAGGCTAGACACTCGGTTAGATCACGTGTTGAAAAAGTAAAAGGTTGACTTTCTGTATGGATGGAGCATTCGCAGATTTGTTCTCACACAATGACAGCTCAACAAGTGTTTTATAAGCATAACAAGGTGTGGGAACTTGAATTATTTTGAACAAGGCGCGCAGGCAAACTGTGTAAATAATAAAGGCAAGGCGGTGAGTACGTATAATAGTAGGGGCGGTGAGAAGAGAAGAAGGAGATTGATGGCGGGCAGAGATTGTGAATTAGAAACGTGTTGTAAAAGCTGATGTTTGTAATTTGTAGTGAAATAAAGTCTGAGTTTTAAACAAGTGAAGTTATTTATTATAAACGAAGATACGATAGGGGATGTATCTTACAAAGGTTTGTCAAGATATGTGAAGAGTTCGGATGGCTCAGTGACTACAATTAACAAACTTACCTAGTTGAAGTGTGGATTCTGTCTGCATTTAGGTTCTACTGTTTTTCAAAGTAAGTTATAATTGTGTCATACAAAAAGAAAGAAGGGCGCTAATCCTTACATCCTGTACTTTGAACAACCACTTTTCAACTGACCCGTTCCGTGCCCGATGGTATTGAGGCTGCGTTCCAATGCTTCTTTGCCCTGCTAGCCACTACCGTCTAGCCACTAGCCTGCTAACTGCTACCTACTTACACCTTTGGGCATACACTTTTGAAGTCTACCTACTGTGGCTACTCACAGCTTCCTAAACAGATAGAAAAGTCATCAACAACCCTAACAATAAACATAAACAATAAACAAACCCTAACCTCACTTTTCACATGAAACCATTGAAAAGAATGCTTGACTGGATGTAGTATTTGTATTTGCTGTTATAATCAATTTTACTATCGTAATATCATCAATTCATAACACTTCAACTCCATAAGTAGCTTCTAGTTGTAGGTTTGTGGCTGCGAAATTACTGGTCGCCATTTTGCTAGCAGGCGAAGTAGGCTTCGTAGTGTATACTTTCGCCTGCTGTCTGCTGTTTGCTAGCCTGCTAGCCAAATCGGAGCTTTGGTCGCCTGCTAAGACTTCACTTCCGGTAAATGAGTCCACTACGCAGTAGACTAGCGTAAAAATGAAGCATTGGACGCAGCCTAATGGGCGGGCAGTAAAGCGGCCGCATTCAGTCGAGTCGGTCGGTAGAGAAGCTCACTACTCTCTATGCATCCAGCTACGTCACGCTGTACAAATTCTACAATATTGGTCATACCATGTTTAAATATTGACCGATTTCTTTCATTTTTTTTCTAAATTCCTAAAATAAATTTTGGTTTAACATAAGTAAGCAACATCGCTATGTGAGTAGACCAGTAGAGAAATCCAAATTTGTGCTTTGAAATCAATGTTAGCGGCAAAATGTGAGACATTTGGGTACCGGGCTGATTTATAGGTAAAGAACCCCAATAAATCCGAATTTGACTACCTGGGATTTTGGCCCGTTTGCCCAGAATCCAAGATGGCGTCTAATAAGGTGTAAAATCCGGATAACCCATTAAAAGTATTATTTTTGTTCATTGAACACGTCAGTGGGGTTCATTTTACAGTTTTAGGGGTCGCGGAGAACGAATGAAAGTGTTGCGAAAAAGCCCCAGAAACGGAAGTACCATTTTCAAAATGGCGGCCACTTTGATGGAGAAAACTAGGTCTTTTTCCCCTTTGAGTAAATACCATTTTATACGTGTGAGACATTGTGGTATCGGGCTGAATTATGGGAAACAAACCCCGCTGAATCTTTATCTGCCCGAAACTACCTCAGATTTTGACCAATTTGCCCGGAATTCAAGATGGCGTCCAGCATGGTGTTGAAAAGCGCAGTAAAAGTCCTATTAATTTTGGGTTAACACTTAAGGAGGGTTCATTTTAAGGTTTTCGGGGTCAAGGAGAACGATGGAATGTGTTGCGGAAACGCAAAAGAACCGGATGTACCATTTTCAAATTGGAGGCCACGTTCATGTGGAAAAGACGGGATTTTCCATTTTTCGGGATAAATACCATTGTATGTGGGAGACATTTGGGTACCGGCATAATTTGTAAGTAACAAACTAAGTCGAATCTGAATTTGCCCGGTACCATCTTGGATTTTGACCTTTTTGCCCGGATTTCATGATGACGTGCAACAAGTTGTTAAAAAGGGATACTCCTATTTAAAGTCCTATTTGTGCTGGATGAACACCTTAGAAGGGTTCGTTAATGGGTTTTCCGGGTCAAGAAGAGCGATGGAACGTGTTGCGGTAGCGCCCAAAAAACGGAAGTACCATTTTCAAAATTGAGGCCACTTTGATCTGGCGAAAAGTGTTCCCCCCCCCCCCCCTTGGCTAAATACCGTTTTATACGTGTGAGACATTGTGGTACCGGGCCGCCCGGTACCACAATGTCTCACACGTATAAAACGGTATTTACCCAAAGGGGGCAAAAAAAAAAACACTTTTCGCCATATCAAAGTGGCCGCCATTGATACTCCAATTAAATGTTCTGGAGGCCTTCGAAATCTCTGAACTTAGAACTGCTACGTTTTCGAGCGCACTCGAAAAACTATTTTTCATGAAAATCGCAATTTTACGATTTTTTTCGATTTAAAAAAAAATTCTTCGACTTAATTCACCTACATGCTTTATCCGATTTTAATGATTTTTTCACAGAACCTTAATTATATGAATTAATATATTCATGTTAAATT
The DNA here is from genome assembly GCA_024449915.1 of Sweltsa coloradensis. NCBI lineage: Eukaryota > Metazoa > Arthropoda > Insecta > Plecoptera > Chloroperlidae > Sweltsa > Sweltsa coloradensis. The sequence continues at coordinate 34,464 of JAMZAV010003462.1, forward strand.
TGAGCGCAATTAAATAATTATTTCTTATGAAAATTGCAGTTTGACGATCTTTTTCTTTTTTTAAATAACGATTTATTAAAATATACAAAATTTAAGTTTAGTTTATTTAATTTAATTTAATTAATGAAAAAAAAATCGAGTAAGTAATGATTTTTCATATTACAACAGTAAATCCGCATGACACATGGCTGCTCAGTGCACCAATTACGCTCATCCAGCAACGCGCCTGAAAAAGCGTTTGCGAAGCTTCCTAGTAGCCCAATTGTCCCAACAGCAGGAAATTCTTGTGAAACTTTTCGAGGAGAGGTCAAACTTTTGTGCCCCTAAGAAGTATGACAATATAGCATTGCTGTGTAGATTGACAGCATTGATAAACGTTTGCTATAAAGTGTGACCTTGTTGTTAATATACATGAGCTGCAGCTATATTAATGCATTGTTACCTTGTTGTGTTAATATGTTTTTGCCATACGCCAATCAATGATTTCTATACCTTGTGTCGACCCAAGTAACACTCTGTCTATCATCCAAGTGAAAGGGAACCGGTGGTTTTGTGCACAATACAAATGTAAATAATCCCCATTACCTGTAATGGCCTGTCCATCTTGACCCGTATTGACAGTTTCAAACCACATGGACCTCGTTGGAATCTGGTACCAGCCTGTATTTGAGAACGTCCCCGTTTATGTAACTGAGTGTCCACTAATTTGCTCGTACATGAAGATTTAGAAGTGGTTGCGTTTTACATTAGTTTTCAACAAAGAATACAACCTGCGTCTTTTCAGTTAGATGATTGACAGAGTGTTACTTGGGTCGACACAAGGTATAGGGTTCTTTTATAATCTGCTTGATTTCGTATTGTTCCCTCGGTCTTTTTTGTTAATTGTAACCTTGTGAGATTAATCTTGTACTTTGGCCGATCCAAATGTTAATGTACAATTCCAATTCTAATAATCTCGATTTAATGTTGCTCCACTAATGTATCTTTATTATTCACTATGAAAGGACGATGAAGCGGTGAGCGGACCGCCTTCTTACAATAGCTGTCAGTAGTGTGAATTTAATACGTTGGTTGCACTGAGCAAGAGAGGCGAGATTCGAGACCTTGTCTCGGTGAAGACTGTTTTGTCACAGGCTGTGATTATAAGAATATACGTATCAATAAACTTATGTTTATGTGCTACAAATTAATTGACTGTTGTTATTTTGTTTTGCCATGGCATGTTTCAGCCAAATTATCGAGGTTGGCTCCGTGAAAATTTATAATCTACAGTACAATGCGAATCGATTGATACCCTACATAGCTCCTTAACTAATGAAGCTGTAACAAAATTCTACAGCCTACAATACTACCAACATTGAGATTTTTAAACTCTGAAATGCTTTATTTCATAATCAATGTGTTACAATATCAGTTACTGATAAAGGTCGGTGCAAGGATTTTGATTTTGAAGCTAATGGTACAGTATCCACTAAACTTTCTATGCCATTGTAGTTTTAACTTGATTTTAATCCTTTGAAAGTTCCAAATGGGCAAATTTTGGCGCCATCGTCGAAAAAGAGCACTAGTGTCTAAAGCGTTCTCAAAACCCCCCCCCCCCCCCCACAGAAAAAATAATTACGCATGTTTTAACTTAAAAAGCACCAACCCCACGATGAATCAGGGCCATATTTGCCACTATACAAGCGTAGTTTAAGAATGCTTCTTACAACCTATTATAGCATCATTTATCTTACCCACTGGGAAGAGTGACGTCATGGTCAATCTCCCTGGGCAATAAAGTAGAGGCTGGAAAGAGTCTCAGCGTCTCCTTGATGCATCGTTCCAAGGCCGGAAGTAGTTTCAGATCCTCTGAAGTCGCCGGGCGGTCGTCAGAACCAAACACGTCATCCAGCTCTCGGTGAAGCTCGGCCTGGACCTACGGACATACACGATCCTTGTTTTTAGCACCAATCAGATGATGATCAAATAATATCTTGTTGGAGCAGCCGAGCAGGTCACAATCTGATTCTTGTAGTTTTGCCCTGAATTGCTTCAAATCGTCGGCGTACATTATCGGCACAAACAGGATGGAATTTCATTAACATTTATCATAAATGGCACACGGCAAAGTGTTGTCTTGTGGTACACGGAAGTCACAATTGTACTGATGCAGATTAAACAGAGTTTATTGACACAGTTTGAGGTCGGTTTGATAAATAGCTGGTAAAAAACTTATTCAAACTGCCGCATATGCCGTAACCTGTAAGTTTATGAATTAGTTCTTTATAGTCCACATGGTCAAAGGCACACGAAAAACCCGTGTATATTGAGTCAACTTATATTTTACAGTCCATGTTACCAGCAATGCACGGAGTAAATTCAACAGTAGAGCGCCGCTTAACAAAGCTGTGTTTTCAGAGTTAATACAGTTTGACACATGACTATAGAACAGCTTCGGCCTATGTACCAAACCCTAAAAATACCTTAGTGACAACCGATAACCATTAAATGGGTACGATTGGCCTTGTTGATTCCACTACCCTTCTTTAGGACAAAAGTGATATTCTTGAGGTCCAGTGTGTTTGGGAAACACGAGATTTCAAAGTATGGTTGAAGATATTGGCTCAAGCTTGCCACGTCTACAATGTATAAAAACATTAACAGGATTTTTTTTAAGTGCCCAAAGATTTACCATTCTGCATAAATTGTCAGTAAGTCTGTAATTCCACCCAAAGCTAGACATACAGTTGCCCATAAACGCTGGAACGGTTGATAATGGATTTTTGTCATTGGATGCTAACACCAACATTGATTGCAAGTATTATTGGATGAGCGTAGCGAGCGTAGCGAGCGAAGCGAAGATTCCATTTCACTACACTGGAGAAAAAAATCCGGAATGTTTTTTTTTTTTTTTTCTTTTTTTTTTCTGTATTATTGTGTGTTTGTCAGCACGATTCCGGCTAAACCGATACTCCAATTGCAATGAAATTTTCTGGAGACCTTCGAAATCTCTGAACTTAGAACTGCCACGTTTTTGAGCGCAATCGAAAAATTATTTCTCATTAAAATCGCAATTTTTCGATTTTTTTCGATTTTTTAAAATTTCTTCGACATATAACACCTACATGCTTAATCAGATTTTAATAATTTTTTCACAGAACCTTAATTTTATGAATTAATATATTCGTGTGAAATTTGAGCGCAATCAAATAATTATTTCTTGTGAAAATCGCAATTTTACGATTTTTTTCTTTTTTTAAATTACGATTAATTAAAAAAAATTAAAATTAAAGTTTTTTTTTATTTAATTTTAATTAATTTAAAAAAAACTTCAATTTCGTAACGAATTTTTCACAGAACAACAGAAAATTCGCATAACACATGGCAGCTCAATGCACCAATTACGCTCATCCAACAACGCGGCGGGACTTAAGCGTTTTCCTAGTGAAAATAATTGAAAGCCGTGTTTAGCGTCTCGTGAATGTCGCCATGATCGCACCTCTCTAGTTTTACGCACTGTCTTAGTTTTATTGTGTACATAACTCCATTGCAGGCACGACGCGTTCCCCAACGAGGAGTCATCTTTCGACATGTAATTCTTGTTCTATGAAACCTTAACTTTGTTAAAAAATGAACGTTATTCAATGCGAGATGTAGCTGTACTATTCCGTTTCCATGGGCGATACGCTCAGCTACAAGGTTTTAACTCTCAAAGGCTGGAGGTGCAATAAATTCAAACATTACTTTTTCACAAGGAATATGCTCTATATTATACATTTTCATATTTTCTATAATTTCTATTACATTTTCTCCACCCCATGTGGATCCCAATAGTTCGTCCAGACGTCAACAGAGCGCGCAGCAATCCCCTCCCTGTCAACATTGTACCTGCCCTCCAGAGAGGAGACAGCACGAGCGTCCGTTAGCCTCTGCTTGACAGTCACTCATAGACCATATGGGGGTAGACGGATAGCTCGGCAATTTTCGTGAAGCCGACCGCGGCCAGTTCCAAGAACTAGATCTGGGCAAAACATTGAAGATGGTGAACTCTTGCGCTGCGTTTGGCTGTACGTCAAGAGCTGGAAAACAATGTGGATTTTCATTCCACGTGTTAGAATTTTACTCAATTCATTTTTTATAATGTAGTACACTATTGCCCTAGATAATTGGTATATGTTATATTTCAATAAAGCCTATTGTTTCAACCAAATGTGCATTTCAAGTCAACATAGTCCTGAGAGAGCACATGACCTGTCATGAGCTTATGCCTTACTTTACTGGTATTTAATGGCTCTTGAAGGTGATTTGGTGCATTAGATTGGTGGTTACATGCTGGTAGGGTATTTGTAATTTAAGAACATCCTACTGTTTATGAGGAATATTCAAATTAAGGTGAGAAATGTTACATTATGACTAAGGTATATTTCCCGTCATACATTTGATAAATAATGATGTGAATAAAAAGTAATAAAAAATGTAATATTTATGCAGTGATTGTTGTCTTATCATTTTTAACAGCTTACTATTGTACATGCAAAATATCATTCCATATCATTTGCATTTTTATGTTGTGAACTTTTAACATGCCTAAATCCAAAATGTTGCTCTTAGGCCTCATTTAAGTGATATGGAATTATATTGTGCATGTCTGTAGCAGGCCTTTTTGAAAATTTGATAAATACTATTCGAGTTTGTTGTGTTATAATAATTATTCATACATCATCCCCACAACTTTTTTCATAAATCATAATAATCATTAATGTAATCCTTTAGAAAGTGCACCTTTATCAAATATCCCTTCAAAAAGTGCGGACACATTTTCTTTACAGAATACAGAGCTATTGTTGAAGCTCTACTAAATCCAAATAATAACAAGAGTGATTTTGGAAATGGGGCTAACCAAAGTACCTATCCTCTCTCCCCTCCCCCCCCCCCCCCCCAAACCTTTTCCTTAACAATCATCTTCACTTGCAGGCCTACAATTTGCACCTTTTTACTGAATATCTTTTCAAAAAGTGCAGAGCCATGTTCTTTACAGAACTATTATTTGTAGGCCCTACTAAAACCAAACTATAACCGAGTGATTTTGGAAATGGGAACATCTGATGCACCCCTACTCCCCTCCCAATCATTTTCCTCAACAAACAACATCACTTGCATAATAGGCCTACAATTTGCATCTTTACCGAATATATTAAGTGTTAACATTCCATTCTAATATTGCTTGATTCATTCAACCATTCTTTGTCACCCCATTTGTAAAGGGTTCCATATTGTCATCTTGGGTTTTCGATAGATTTTGTATTTTTAAGACTACCTGTTTGTAGGCCTGTTCGATTTCTTCTTCAGAAAAATATTAATGTTAAATGTTTATTAACCAATGTGACCACACACTATTGCAGTGGTTGTCATGTTTTGAGATGTCATAAAAATGATAATAAAACAATGTTCAATCCAATTTACAAATACGATCTAGCAATGCCATAGTACAATAAAAATACAATCCCTATAGTAAAATGCCTATTTTAGTATGGGTAAATATACAATCTAAAAACCTTAAAACATAATATTTCCCGTAAATCAAACATGTAGTAGACATGGGGTTTTGTGATGTTGGGGTTCGATGGTGTTTAAATGTGGCATATTCCCGACAAACACATAGAATTAAATTTCTTTCGGAATAAGGATAAAATAAATTATAAACTTATTTGACGTGGTGTCCCAACAAATAAATATGCATAATGCATTGTTTTTTAAACATCACATTCTCGAAAGTATTAAGAGATTCACTACTTCTAGTACGCGAAATTACTGTATGTTTAAATGGCACTACGCGCTTCTTGCCCAGACCGGCTTCCGAGAATCGCTCCCTCTCTCTCACTCTCTTTGTTCTCAGCTCGGCTTCAACCGCTGCAACGGCAGGTATACGCGCGCGCTCTGTCTACCTCTCTATATGGTCTAAGCAGTCACTCAACGCACACTGCCACCCACTTTATTGAGAATTTTTACTTAACATGGGCATGTGACACTAAGTGGACCCTTAGTAGCAGTAATTTTTAAGTGACTGTTGTGCATCCGGCCCTAGTTACCTTGGTTAACTGTTTTATAGTGTGTGTATACCTACTTGTTCTATATTTTCTATTGTTTAACCAAACACCTTATTATTTAACACTTTAAATAGATCCTTCTCGTAGTTATTCTTAGCTTTTGGATACTAAATTGTCTTTAAATAAATGTTTCAACCAACACTTTGAGCAAATGTCAGAACATGATGACTTAGAAATTTTCATCCCGTGCGAGAAATACTGCCATAAATTTTGATAGTATAGTATGTAATTTGTGTTTTTGTGTATGGTAGTAACCGTGCACCAGGCACAACTAAACTTAGGCGAGGGTCTCCGAACCCCACGACCGCTCTGGGTGTATTCAAAGTTAAAACCAGCACCGGCTACTTTGGAAATAACAGCTTGGAGAAGCATCATCCCCTGTGTCTCACGATCAACTGAGGTGCTCCTCAAGGATCTGTTCTTACCTCCGTATGGATGGAAATCAGCACAAGTAAGAAACTCATTGTAGTGGCTGTTGTTTCAAGACCAGTAAAAGCTAACGTTGTGACCTCGTCTCTCATATCTTCGGGGGAGAGGATCGAGCCTTGAGTCTCCGAGGCCTCGATCAACATGTCCAGGAAGGAGGAGACCCGCTTGTTGTTAGCGGTGATGATGCCCGGGGAGCGGACTCCTCGGCGGAACTCGTCCAGCTTCTTAGCGATCACACCCTCGCTGAACGCGTGCATTGTCTGAAAGCAGGAGACAGACAATGGTCACATGCTTAGGAAGGAGGAGACCCACTTGTTGCTGGCGGTGGTGATGCCCGGGGAGCGGACTCCTCGGCGGAACTCGTCCAGCTTCTTAGCGATCACACTTTCACGGATCGTCTGGCAGAATCCACTTTGCATTATAAAAATATTAGTATGTTGCCATTCAATGATTTTAATCATTATCAAAAATATGTCCCTTTAACACGATTGAAACAAGAAAGTTTTATAGAAATATCTTATATGGGATGTTAAACATTGGTTTTAAAGTGACTTTAAAGCTGTTAAGTCATAATCTTAGGCAGCCATGTAGTTTTTGTCTATAGAACATAACTCACTGTGTGACTAAAATATGTCGCTATTTAATAATAATTTATTAAATTTCACCTGTCTTAAGGGCAGAATGGTTTAAATTTCGCACGAGTTAAGGTTCAAAAATCTTTGAAAACGCCAAGAGAACAATAATTTTATATTTTGAGTAAGACGACAGGAAGGGCAAAGGGTGGGTAATGGTACATAAAGCAGGGTCGAGGCAGAAAGATTTATATAGTGCAAGCATGGTCAAGGCCGGAAGGTGCGTGAACGTGAGGGGAGGTCGTGAAGCTCATTTCGTCCGCCTGCGGGAAGACGTTGCACGTAAGGCCCTGCAAGGGAATCGAGTCGGATGCTGAGACCGCCGACGCCCGTTTGGTTGTACACGTCTTCATTACTCGTCATCAGAGGAAGACGCGCGATGCGATGAAGGATCCTTCGCTCCGGAGAGAAGTACTGTGAATACATTCTCCAACGAGGGTGCCAGCGCCGAGGCTGCGTATTCGAAGAGGGGGCGGATGAAAGTTTTATATGAGTGCCGTAGAGTTCGGAAAATGCAACCAGAATGTCGCAACGAAGCATCAGGGGTAAGTTAAGACGCGCCCGCGCGCAGTTGATGGCATCAAGACAATGAGCAACCCCAGTTAAAAAGATCTGTGAAGGTTTCTCCAAGGTACTTGGCAGACCGACTGGGATACCCCGAAGCGTCCCAAAGTGAGATGGCCTGACGGACTGGTCGATGAGATAATATATTCTGTGATTTATGGCGTTGGTGGCTGTGTCTTTATGGCGTTTGGCATTTCATGCCACCGACGCATTCAAGATTCTAGAGCTTTAGACGGCGAAATACTTCTCTCGCTGTGCGACCTTTGCACCAGTAGGCCGTGTCGTCTGCGTAGAAGGCTAGGACTAGGTGCCAGGACAAGGAATAAGGAATATCATGGCAGTACAACAGGTATAGAAAGGGAGAGAGGCAGGAACCTTGAAGCAAACCAGCAATAGGGGTAAACGGGCGGGATACGTGAACTTGAACATGCACACAAGCGAGACATTCCGTAGGACACGCTCGGATAAAGCGCACCATTATAAAGGTTACAGTTGCAGAAGCTTGTAACAGATCCCGTCATGCCATACCTTGTCAAAGGCGAGCGATATGTCTAGAAAAAATTGCTATCGTTTAACGCCCCTGAAACCTCCGTCACAAGCTTGATTAGGTGGTCTGTCGTGCAGCCACCCGTCCGGAAGGGATGGAGGGAATCGTAAATGATGTGGAACCGGTCGACAAAAGCAACAAGCCTGATGTGAATAATATTTTCCAGAACTTGTCACAACGTTCATGAGGCTAGTAGGCCGATGACTAGTAAGATTCGTTCTTTCTTTGGAATCGTGACGATAACAGCAGACTTAAGCTTGGGAGTGAAGTAGCTCAATTGGAGGCACCCAAAAAGAGGGTATAGAGGTAAGAAACGAACTAGGCTTGGATCTGCCACTGTATTAGTCTGGTGATGAACTCCCCCCACACTGAACCTTATGTTATTTCCCGAACGAGGTCAGGTTGGAGAATGTCTTCATCGGGGATTATGTCTGGTAGTTGATAGACGGTTCGAGGCGCGTACAAGAAAGATCGACCCTCTATCTGAAGACGTCAAAGAGCGCGTCCTCGGGAAACTGATGAACGGCTTTAAGGGATGTTGCAAACTCCTGCTCTTTTTTCCAATGGCGAAGCACACACTCGGTCGTTGACAATAAAGGGTCCGTTAACGCGAATGAACTGACACGTGATACTCTTTAGGGTGCGCCAAAAGGAAGAACTGGTCTCGCGGAACTGGACAATACTGAGACAAATAAGTTCAATCAAACGGTTACATTCGGTTTTGAGGGCGGATTCATGAACAACCTGAAAGGCTTTCAAAATTCTACTCTTCTGATGAATGAGATCAACAATATGACCATGGTAAGTGTCGATTGCACGTACTGGGACTTCAACAGCCACGGCCCTCTTCGAGACTGACACCAAGTATTCCGTAGTTGTCCGACGTAGCACCCACCTCCTCTGATAGAAAACGTTCGATCTCAGACCTATAACGACGCCAGTCTGCGTTGTGGGAATCCTTTACTATTTTTAACCGTTCACGAACAGGTGGAGAGGGAGTACGAGCCAGGTGACGACAAGTAAGAGACGATTGCTGCCTGTCGACGAGTCGATTACTACGTCACAAGCCGACCAGATAGACGGTCACTTACGAGAATGTAGTCTGGTATTGAGGATCCCATAATGTCAATGTATGTCGGAGACTTATAGTGACAACGATGGATTGGAAGTTCAACGAGAAGATCAGCCAGAATGGAGCCATAAGCGAGAGGATGTATCCTCAAACGTCACGTGACGAGCATTAAAGACACCCATGAAAACAAAGTTTCGAAGACGCCACACATTCAAAGAAATTTGACGTGTGCGGCGATCGAAACGGTGGGCGGGAAATATGCAAGGGTGATCAAAATACTGAGGGGGCACCGAACTGAGCAGAGTATGACTTCGAGCTGACGGAATTGCAGTGGAGGAGAAATTTGAGTAGCCCACAGCTCTGGATGAAAGAAGGCCACTCTTCCCTGAGGCTGTTGCCCAGGAGAGCAGACCCTATCATGACGGAATGACGTGAGCCCTGGGAGACGGAGAGTATGGTGATAGGAGGCCCAGGTTTTTGCCACAACGAGATTGTGAAAGCGCTCCGATATGCACAGGTTCTCATTAAGATGTTTCTTGCGAGAGAAATTTCAACAGTTGGTGAAGCAAATGTGAAAGGTCATCCCGAAAGATCAGGTGGTACCCGGTTCCACTTCGTCACTCCACACACGGGACTTGCGGCCACGGGTGGCCTAAGATTAATGTTGCTGAACAAGGAGCTCCATATTAGGAGTAACAGCGTCGACAGCAAGTGGCGTCTCGGGTTAACACAGGGAGCGCCGGCGCTGTGAAGCTCCATTTACTTTTGTTTTGAGGGTGACAAGCTTCTCGGGCATTTACTGTTCAGCAGGAGGAGAGAAACGACGTTTACAGTTGTTTCAGGCACAACGCTGCTAGAGGAACAGTAGACCTCCATTGGAATAGCAGTTAGAATATTTTTATATCCAAGGGCAACTGACATTCTTAAAAAAAAAAAACTTTTCATGTTTAGACAATGAATTAATACAAAATACAAAAGATTTTGTTATCAAAATGTCAGCTCTGTCAACTATTCTGAATTAGCCAGGAGATTTTATTTACCTTTATGACTGGTTTGCTTAGACGTCCAGTCGAACTCAGCGTGAAGATCCAGTCGACCCACAGCCAAGGACTGACAACAACGTCACGAACATATGTTGCAAATGAGTGTATATTGTCCACGAACTTGTTGTTGCCAGCCTCTTGTGAGGTCATAGCAGTGCCTGAACAAAATACGGAATATACAAATGCAAAGTAGAATGCGCACTATAGTGTTCAACACACATGTTACCTTGCCCTGTCAACTTACAAAAAATAAATTACTTACAAAAATCAATTTTTACAGAGCATTACTAAATTGGATTTGATTTGAGCACCATAAAAGATAGATGCAGAATACATTGAGCCGAAATGGGGTGCATGAATGGACCTTTCTAAAACATATTTTTGAATCTTGGTAGCGTTAATACTTTGACGTTGGCGATGTGGTGTGTTTTGGTGTCGCCCGCGTCCGCGTGCATAGCGATACAGCTAACGCAGCAGTATCAGACAAGTCTTGACTTGTTGACTCACAGCTCCAGTGGTAACGCGGGTTAATGGCCGCACTTGATTGTGAGCAAATTCTTTGCCAAACAAAATGCAAGTGTACCAGGGTACTCAACACACATGACTCGCTCACTCGTCCAACAACGACTTAGGCGTTTTCCTACTGTCCTTTCCCCGCCGGAGTTAACACCACCGTTTCAGGTAGTTTTCACTGTACACCCTTAGAGCAAAGTCAAGTAGAACTATTATCTCTATTCAAACTCGAGCACCGGGCCAGCAATTCAGATTAGTGAATACGATAATGCACTGCTTGTTCAGTTCCATTATACAGGTAATCCGATAATTGCCATGCGGTCAACATTTTATTATTTATTTTATTTTATTTGGTGTTTTGTATTGCTGCTTTTTCTCTTTGAATAAAACTCAATCATAAGAGAATTAATTATACTGTATTTGAAATTTGTTCATCTTTCACATGCCGATTATGTTTTTGATCATGTTTTTACTACAAAAATGACCAGTTTTGCTGTAGTATTAGGAAACACGATTATAGATGCACCAGTACGAAGATACGGGTGCTGGTTTTAAGTCCCTGTTGAGAATATTGTAAAATAATAATAATAATTGCATATACTTTCATAGCAAGCAACATCTCCACACACAAAATCTAATTCAAAATCATAGTTATGTGTATCGCATTAAACATTTTTTTCATTTAGTGCGTGAATTGTGTTTCAATAAAATTTAATAAATGCTTTTTTGCAGTTCCTCTTTGAAATACTCATGCATTGCTTATTGGTGATAGATAATGAATTGCATAACTACCATGTAATTCAAGGGAATTCACAGTGATTTAATATCACATGCCTGGGGTTTTACAAACATAATAAAGCAGAGCAAGAGCCGACGGGAAGACCAATAACAAAATGTTGTTATGCAGCGTTTCATTATAAGGAGTACAACGTAGACACATTGCTTACAAAAATATCGTTGGAGATACGGTGAATTTTGGGAAAACACCTTCACCTACAAAGAGGGGCTCAACGACTTAAAATGTTAATAAACATGGAATGTACAAAAATGCCTTTATTACATTGTTGATTATAAGTCCTAAAAGTTTTTGCTATTCATAAATTGCTTGCTTTTCGTCGTACATAAAAAAACAAAAAAAACATTTTTCTTCAAATTCGGAGCTTATTCTAAATTTCGCAAAACTTTTGATAATATTCTACTATTACGCAATTTCTTATAAATGTACTAAGCAATAAGACGGTAATTTAATAGGCCTACAGGTATAGCTATTGTGTTTTGACATTCATTGTGCATGCAAGTTTGACATTCTTTCCGCTACATTGGCCCGATCGTTCCAGGAAGACGGCAAATACACCGGTGACTTATCTCTCATCATATCTATGCCTGTCCAAAACGGGGGGAAATCGTTCTGGCGTTGGTGTAAACTCCGGCGGGGAAGGACTGTAGTTAGACAATGGAGCTAAATGGCTGAGTCTGGCAACGAAACTCAAATGAGACTTCCTTATGTTTATGTTGTATGTCTGTCTGTTCGATAAGAATCGGCCAAACCGCTGAAACGATTGCGTTAAAATTTGTATTTGACAACCAGGACTAGTATTGTGGGTACTGTTAACATTCTCAGTGAAATCCGTTGCGATTTAAACTTGAAAAGTTTGAAACAACAATGTAAATGATATTAGTTCGTTAGCTATTTGACCCTGAAATATAATGTTTATTGAGTGTTTTTTTAAACTCACTTACCAAAGTCACTGTTTTTCCCGTACTCGGCGAATTTTCGACGAAAGTCCCCTCATCTTCGTCCGGCCACGCCAGACACACTGAGGTCCAAAGTGTTTTGGGATTGGCTTGGGGTGGATGGGCTAGTAAGCAAGCTCTGGATACGTAATCTACCACCAGAGGTCTCCAGCTTGTGTGTAGTTCTAGACTTGGTTGGCTGATACTGTCGAATGCACAGAGCATTGCTGCTGCTTCTTTAATTTTGCGCGTTCTGGGGTTGTTGTCTTTAAATAAAATTTTGGATTCGTCCCATTTTATTGGTTGGTTGCATTCATACTTATGGTCTTTGAGTCGCGAGCGAATTGTTCCTTTTTCTACTGCTTTTTTATGTTCATTTATACGTACTGACACTGGTCTTTCCGTCTCACCGAAGTGTGCAATCGTACATACTTCGGTGAGACGGAAAGACCAGTGTCAGTACGTATAAATGAACATAAAAAAGCAGTAGAAAAAGGACAATTTGCTCGCGACTCAAAGACCATAAGTATGAATGCAACCAACCAATAAAATGGGACGAATCCAAAATTTTATTTAAAGACAACAACCCCAGAACGCGCAAAATTAAAGAAGCAGCAGCAATGCTCTGTGCATTCGACAGTATCAGCCAACCAAGTCTAGAACTACACACAAGCTGGAGACCTCTGGTGGTAGATTACGTATCCAGAGCTTGCTTACTAGCCCATCCACCCCCAAGCCAAACCCAAAACACTTTGGACCTCAGTGTGTCTGGCGTGACCGGACGAAGATGAGGAGACCCTCGTCGAAATTCGCCGAGAACGGAAAAACAGTGACTTTGGTAAGTGAGTTTAAAAGAACACTCAATAAACAACAATGTAAATATTGTCTTAATTCCTGTAAGTTAAGCGTAATGGTTAACATTTTTCACATCTAATTTTATTTCTTGGGAATTGAAGTCATTAGGGATTTTGCTGAAAATGATCACAATACCCAAAAACTATCCATGAACTTTTTGTTTAAAACTTAAGCGCCGGATTTTAGCAAATAGACAAACGACACTACAGAGGAAGGAGCAAGACGAAGTAGTCTTTAAGTTTCCTCGTCTGAAAAAGAATACACAAAATCATTCAAGAGGGCGATGGGTAACGTTTCCTAACTTATTACTGCGCCATCCGCGCTCACTACTTTGCTGTGACATATAGGGGGGCGAAACAATTTACTTGGCTTCAAATTGACAATAATTCCTATCGCTTGAGGGCGAAAAGACAGACTATAAAAATTTATTTAGTTTCGTCATAGCTTAAAAAATTTGACAATTATTGCAACTAAGAAAACAGAAGAAACTTGTAGACTAGGAGTGCAAGTGTACTTACCAATGGCGGTCTCGCAGATCGAGTCCAAAGTGCAAAGTGACAAAAGATTGTATACATCAAAACTCCTCCCCTCAAATTCTTCAAGTTTTTCGATCAAAATTTTGGATTTCCTTCCAAAAACGTCATTGTAACTTTCCAAAATGTTAAAATTAAAACTTGGCGCGACTATTTTCCTGCGAAGTTTCCATTCGTCCCCTCTTAATGTGATGAGACCATGACCCAAAAAAGTTGTAAGTGCATTTGTAATATTTTTATCCCTGTTCCTGATCTTCTGGTCCCCTAGGATCACTTGTATGTCATCGGGGTCGTTCAGAAAGATAACAAGTTGGGGTCCAATCCAGAATCTCACTACTGGGCCGTGATCTTGAAGCAGTTTCATGAAGGTTAGTAGAAGCTCTGATGTTTTTCCTATTAATAGCAAGGCATTGCCGATGAGAGGGTAGGCACGAGGCCCCGGGAACTTCTCCGCCGAAGACCAGAGACGTCGTCGCGGCCACCAGTAGAGAAGACACCACAGGGAGGCGATGAGAATCACGAGGAGAGAAGGAATCATGAAGGACTCCATGGCTGACACTAAGTACGACGTCCTCCCTAGGCAGAACAACACTTGTTATAGTATTCACCAAGGTTGTAACATAATCAAGGCTACCAGTAGAGAAGACACCACAGGGAGGCGATGAGATGCCGAGAGAGAAGAGATTCATCAAGGACTCCATGGTAGCACTAATGTACAAAGAATTTCCTCCCTAGGCAGACAAACTTGCTATATATTCACCAGGTTGTACATATAAGGCTACCAGTTAAGACCCACAGGGAGGCGATTAGAAACACGAGAGAAAGGATCATGAGCTCATGCTGACATAGTACGACGTCCTCCCTAGGCAGAACAACACTTGTTATAGTATTCACCAAGGTTTAACATAATCAAGGCCACCTAGAGAAAGACACAGAGAGCGATGAGAATCACGATGGAGTAGAATTGTATCATGAAGGACTCCATGGCGACATATAGACTATGCTCCTAGAGAAACAACACTTGTTAATAGTATTTCACCAAGGTTGTAATCATAATCAAGGCCACAGTAAGAGAACCAAGTGGAGGACGATGAAGTACGAGGAAAGAAGGAATCATCAGGACTCCATTGCTTGACATAGTACCGTCTCCCTAGGCAGAACAACACTTGTTATAGTATCACAAGTTGTAATAATCAAGGCTACCAGTAGAGAGACACCACAGGGATGCATTGAACTCCGATAATTAGAGAGGAATCATGAGATCCATGGTCACAAGAACGTCTCCCTGAGAATCAACACTGTTATAGTATTCACCAAGGTTGTAACATAATCAAGGCTAGTGTGAGAGTTATAGATTGGGTGACTGCCGTAATAAGATATAGATTACCAAGGAGGGTGATTGATTTAACAAAAAAAAAATTCAAGTACACTGGCAATCATTATTCTTCTTCTTCTTCTTGATAGTACATTTTTAGACTCTGCCTTGTAAGGTCCTGGATTCAAAACCTGCAATTGATATTACTGACTAAAGAATCTTCGAAGATTTAAATAAACCCTAAACTTTATATTCAAATCAACTCTTCCTAAAAATAGACAAATCACGACACCTTAAGTGGAGTATGAAATTTTACCATAGACTGGTTATCCAGAATATTAGAAAACACAATATGCTGAAGAAACTGAATGCAATAATTTAAATTGTAATTTCATTTTATATAGATTGCTCAGTGATATGTTGGAAGACACCTAAACGTGAATAGTAAAATAAGTTTTTTTTTTAATATTTGCTAGGTCAAATTAGTAAATTTTGAAATTAAAATGAATACAACTGATTTTACCTTCGCAATTAATTTAAGAGGGAATAGTAGTATTTCAAAAGTCGTAAATTAATAAAATGTGTTAAAAATTGCAGGAACATATTATTAACCGCACTAAAGTTAGATTTTAAAAGTATTGTTAATATACAAAGAAAAATTTCACGGCTACACAGCCTGATTCATTGTCTATAACATTGTCGCTTGTCGAACTTCAATTCAATTCAATTTCAATTTATTGAGTTTTTCTTAATTACAATAATAATTACATTCATTGTGGTGCACTAGGCACCTGAATATTGAAACTTGTCATAAGGGACATAAACATGGCTATGTATAAATAGAACTACGGATAAAAAACAATTATGACTATCGGTGCAAAGATCAAAATCACTCCAAAAACATTTTTACAACTGGATGGGTTAAAGTTTCAGATAAAAACATTTTACAAAAGAGTAAAGGTAATAGCAGGTAATAAAATGCAATATTGAAACCTGTCATAGGCCTAAGAGATATAAATATGGCAATATACATAAGATGACAGCTAAAAAAAAAAAAGTATGCCTGTCAAAGCAAATCAAAACCACACCAAAAGATTTTACACCTTGATGTGTTAAAATTGCAGATAAAAACATTTTACAAAGAGGTAATAGCAGGTAATAAAAATGCAAAAAATGCAAAAATAAAACTTGAAGTATGGGATATAGAAATGGCAAAATATAGATAAAATCACAGATAAAAACAGTATGCCTATCGATGCAAAAACAAAACCACGCCAAAAAAAGAAAAAGAAAGTTACATCTGAATGGGTTGTTACAGATAAAAAACAAAGAACAGTAACAATGCTTAAACAATACACCAAAGAATTGCTTAGTCTTTAATTAGTTCGTACAGGGTGTAAAAGGCTCTTTTTAATCAAAACAATTCCAGGTCTCTTTTAAAAGCAATTCTGCTAGCACACTGGAGAATTTCTCTTGGCAATTTGTTTGTAATTTTGATCCTGAGATGTAGAGGGCTGCAATCAAACCGATGTAGCCTATGTCTCTCCACGAATATGTTACTGGCTCCTCTGGTGTTGTGGTCATGTATTGTGGCAGCTGTAACAGTCAGGTGAGGGTTGTCTCGAATATATAAGGCTACTGCCAGGATGTAGAGGTTAATCAGCGTATGTATTTTCAGGGTTTTAAACCATTCTCTGCACGATTCTCGAGGTCGCAGCCCTGCCACAATACGAACTGCTCGTTTTTGAAGTCTGAAGACTGCAGCCATCCTGTTCCTCCACCCCAGAACATCACTTCATATTGTAAGCGGGATTGCACCAGTGCAAAGTAAGCTGTTCGTAGCGTATCAATGTTGCAATCTCGGGCGATAGCTTTGAGGCAGTAGCAAGCTGAGCTTAAGTTTTTACATACATAGTCAGTTTGTGTGTTCTGGAACTTTGGAATGTGAAATTCGAAGCATCGTTTTTCTTATCCCCCGAGATTCGGTGCAGTGCCTGTGGCTACTTACGTGCGCTAGATAAAGATAATGTTGGGGATTGTGAGCACACATTTTTAATTACTATGTTCTTTGTATCAACAAACGTCTAGCTTCTTTGACTGTTTGTTTACATTGACGACATTCATTTTTCTTTTTAATTGTTACAACACCACCTTCATTTCAGACCAGTTGAAGGATTTCATTTCTCTAATCATTAAATGACTTTTTATCATAAAATGCATTGCTAAGTGTCTTATTTGTATATCTACTTAAATTCAGCGATGTGGGCCAGTCCTGTGGAACAGTCTACACAATCCAGAATGATGCAAAATAAATATTCTTTGCAAATGTAAAGTGGTCCTCCGCATCACCACTCATGGACCCAACATTTTGGTCCTCCGGGCCGGATTCAAGTAGACAGGTCAGTAATTTCACTATTGTAAGTAGTAATGGAGCCTAATCGAATACAGAAGTTAGCCAAGAAGAGGGGTGTTATTAAAACACAAAGGACTCGCATGAAAACATTCATCGATGCATTTGTACCCTCAGAAAACAACATTCATGCGATTACTGTAAGGCTCAGACGTTTTCCAGACATCATGGCTAGATACGACAGCGTACAGTCTGAACTGGAAACTGACGACCTTCAGTCAGATCATAACGATGATCGGGCAGTGTTCGAGGAAACTGCGTATGAAGCAGAATGCTAAATGGAACTAATATTAAGGCAAGCAGAAGAACGTAGTGGAAATCCAGGACCCTCCAGCAGAGCTCCCGGAGAACTTCAAGTATCAGGTGTATCCCAAATGCTACATGGCAGCTTGAGGTTACCATTAGTCTCATTACCAAGCTTTGATGGCAAATATGAGGAGTGGTTTCCATTTTCGGATTCGTTCACGGTGATGGTTCATGAAAACGCAGACGTCAAGATCATTAAAAAATTCCATTACCTGTTATCATCCTTGAAGGGGCAAGCATTACAGTTAATTCAAAACCTTCCTATCACTGCTATCAATTACCAAGTAGCTTGGCAGTTACTAATGGATAGGTATGAAAACCAAAAACTGATAGCAGCAACTTACACAAGGGGATTTTTGAACCTAAAGGCAGTTCAAAGGGAATCAGCTTCTGACTTAAGGCAGTTTGTGAAAACTATTCGCAGTAATTTAAGCACTCTCAAAGCCATGGAACTTGATCAACCATTGGGTGATATTCTTGTTTCACAGCTGATTGTTGAGAGGCTTGACAAGAACTCACAAAGGGAGTGGGAAATAAAGGAATCTCGACAATCTTTCCCACCACTATCAGATCTCCTCACATTTCTTGAGTTTAAGGGCCAAGCTTTAGAAAACATAAATACTTCTAACAACTTCAACTCTCAGGACAGTCGACAGGGTGATTTTAAGCCCAAACAATACAAGGCAGCTTAACTATCAGGAAGCTTTCTTTTGGTTAATAACAAGAAATGTTGTTTTTGTCACAACGAACATCCACTCTTTTATTGTCAAGCGTTCATTGCAGCAGAAATACGGCAGAGGAGAGAACGTGTCCAAAACAACAAACTTTGTAACAACTGCCTGCGAGCTGGGCATTCAGTGAAACAGTGCCCAATATCATCAAATTGCAAAATATGTAGTTGTAGACACCACATTATTACATACAGAAAAGTCTGTCAACAACCGTCCAGTAAGCCAATCTTGCCAACAAGTACAGCCAACTAAAAGTAACGAGCGTGGCGAGTCATCGGCCAATCATGTGACCAGGGATGCCCAAGGCTCCTGTCATGTTGCAAGACACAGAATGCAATCACAAGTTCTGTTGTCAACTGCAATAGTGCTAGTTCGAGACTCAACGGATCAACTACACAAATGCAGGGCATTGATTGACTGCGGTAGCCAATCTAACTTCGTTACAGAAGATTTAGTTCAAAGACTTAAGTTAAAGAAAAGTTATAATCGGATAATAATGCAAGGGGTGAGCAATGTTTCAGCAGAAGCCAAGTTCACAACATCCGTTCAATTTCACTCAACAGTGAGCAATTATAAGGCAAGCCTTACATGTTCTGTATTGTCGCATATAACCGGACAGATACCATCAGCATGCATCGACAGTCAGCACTGGAATCTGCCAAGGGATATCCAACTGGCTGACCCAAACTTCCATGAACCAGGACGTATTGATATGCTTATTGGAGCTGAGTTGTGCTTTCACATTTTTCGTGCCGAAAAGCGTACAAGACCAGGAGACTTTCCAGTACTACAAAACACAGAACTTGGTTGGATCTTATCAGGACGGTATCAAATACCGAATGACCTTGAACCAAATAAATCGGTGACCTCGTGTTTTGTTCGTCAAGAAGACAACCTGACACAACGATTGCAACGATTCTGGGAACTGGAGGAGATCAACTCATCCCCCAAAACTGTGGAAGAGCTTCAATGCGAATCGCATTTTCAACAAAATACCACACGGGACGAAAATGGCAGATTTGTGGTGAGACTTCCACAACGTTTACATAGACAACTGGGTGACTCCTGCCAGCAAGCAACAGTAAGGTTCCACCAATTGGAACGTAAGCTTACGAAACACCCAGAACTTCGAGAACAATATGTGACATTCATGGATGAGTATGAGGAATTAGGTCATATGAAAGAAGTACAAACATCAACAGATGATAAAAACACACTTAGGCCTACATACTATCTTCCTCATCATGCGGTTTTTAAACCATCCAGGACTAGAGTTGTATTCGATGGTTCTGCCAAAACTACAAATGGCAAATCACTAAACGATATTCTTATGGTTGGACCAACAGTTCAGCAGGACCTGTACTCAATCGTTCTGCGATTCAGGACTCATAAAATTGTTTTTACAGCCGACATCACCAAGATGTACCGCCAAGTTAATATTCATCCTGAAGATACCGGTCTTCAACGAATTCTATGGAGAAAGTCACTTGACCAGCAACTAAAAACCTATGAACTGTCAACAGTAACATATGGTACTGCATCAGCTCCATTTCTCGCCACCAGATCTTTGAATAAACTAGCGGAAGAGGAATTTAGACAAATACCCTCGGGCGGCGGAAATCTTACAACGAGATTTTTATGTTGACGATGCACTCAGCGGTTCCAACAATCTGGACAATGCATAGCAACTACAAGAGGAACTCATTGCACTCCTTAAGTGTGGAGCATTTCCCCTTAAGAAATGGTGCTCTTACCACCCAGCTTTACTAGAAGCTGTACCACCAGAAGACAGGGAGATGCAGATGCCTCTCGATTTCAATAAAGAAGAGAGTATAAAAACATTAGGACTATTGGGGCACCCAACATCCGATAAATTTCTTGTTGCCAAAAGCATATCATGTAAATCTAAAAACAAGATTACTAAAAGAGTTGTGTTGTCGATAGTAGC
The DNA here is from genome assembly GCA_024449915.1 of Sweltsa coloradensis. NCBI lineage: Eukaryota > Metazoa > Arthropoda > Insecta > Plecoptera > Chloroperlidae > Sweltsa > Sweltsa coloradensis. The sequence continues at coordinate 55,185 of JAMZAV010003462.1, forward strand.
ATCCATATTTGATCCACTAGGACTTGTGAGTCCCATAGTTATCTCATATAAGATGTTTCTACAGAAACTATGGTTACATAACTTACAGTGGGATGATGAATTGCCGACAGAACTCTCTATTGAGTGGCAAGTTCTTCATAATCAATTGTCACATGTGAACAGCATTCAAATTGACAGATATGTACTTGTCAAAGGAACTCAAACAATCGTACAATTGACGGTTTTTTGGATGCGTCAGAAAAGGTATATGGCTGCTCCTTGTACATTAGATCAACTAATAAACAAGGTCAAATTGCAACCAATCTATTATGTTCCAAGTCAAGGGTGGCTCCTCTCAAGAAGGTATCATTGCCACGCCTAGAACTCTTAGGAGCAGAATTACTAGCCAATCTAGTTCAGAAAACTTTTCCAATTTTAAACCTGAAAATTGACTACGTCTTCTTGTGGACCGACTCCCCTATTGTCTTATCATGGATCGCATCACCAGCAACACGATGGAAGACATTTGGAGCCAATAGGGTTGCAAAGATCCAACATCACACAAGAATCGAGGATTGGAACCACGTTTTATCTAGTGACAATTCAGCAGACCTAATTTCACGAGGAATAAAAGCATGTGACTTAGCTGAACTTCACTTGTGGTGGCACGGACCACAGTGGTTACAGCAACAGTCATCGGACTGGCCAGCAGATGTAACTATAACAGAAGATGACAACATCCCAGAAGAAAAGAAGACATCAGTCACTACACTTGCTACGCCAGACCATACTGTTGATATCTTGCATCGGTGTTCAAAGGTATCAAAACTCATCAGAGTTGTGGCTACTGCCTTCGTTTCATCCACAACACAAAACAACCTTTAAGGAAAACGATCAGGTTCTCTATGTACTGCAGAACTACAAACAGCATTTACAACATGCATCAAATGGGTTCAAACATCTACATACAGCCTAGAGATTCAAGACCTTCTGTCCAATAAACAAGTTTCATCTCAAAGTAATCTCCGAGATTTACATGTTTTTCTCGATGATCAGCAGATTCTTCGGGTAGGAGGAAGATTCTCAGCTAGATTATGATCATAAGCATCAAATCGTCTTACCTCCAAATCATCACTTCACAGGATTAATAATCATAGCCGAACATTTGAGACTGTCACATGCAGGTCCGCAGCTCCTCATTGCTTCTCTCAGGCAACATTACTGGATTCCGAGAGCCAAGCAAACGGTCAAATCTATTTTACATAAATGTTTGCTATGTTTCAAACTCAAGGTGACAAATACACAACAGCTGATGGGCCAGCTTCCATCAGTACGAGTCCAGCCATCTAGACCGTTCCTCAACACTGGTACAGACTTTGCTGGTCCATTTCATGTCAAGCAAGGATTAGTAAGAAGCAAGACAACGATCAAATGCTACGTAACTGTATTCGTTTGTCTAGCCACCAAGGCGATTCATCTTGAGCTAGTCACAGGACTTACATCTGATGCGTTTATTGCTGCACTTAAACGCTTCACTGCTAGACGAGGTAAATGCCTTCATTTATTCTCAGACAATGGTACTAACTTTGTGGGAGCAAACAATGAATTGAAGGAACTTTGAGACTTGTTCCATTCCGAGCAGCATCAGAATAAAATGGCCGACTACGCCTCAGGTGAACAACTTCAATGGAAATTCCTCCACGTGCACCACACTTCGGTGGCTTATGGGAGGCTAGTGTCAAGTCAATGAAATACCACTTGAAACGCGTTGCAGGAGACGCTGTACTTACCATGGAGGAATTCACTACCTTACTAACTCAGATTGAGGCGTGTCTTTATTCTCGTCCTATCACTGTCTTGTCAAATGATTCATCAGATCCCAGTTACTTATGTCCAGGACACTTTCTCATTGGTGCTCCTCTGACGAGTTATCCCGAACCCTGTCTATCTGACCTTTCCGAGTCCAGATTATCCAGATGGCAGCGAGTTCAGAAACTGTACCAACAGCTATGGCAGAGATGGTCAACTGACAACCTCAACTCACTCCAGCAGAAAAGATAATGGAGATTCTCCAGAATCCAATCTGCAGCCAGGCATGGTGGTTCTTATGAAAGAAGATCACCTACCACCTCTCCAGTGAAACCTTGGAGTCATCACAGAGACTTTCCAAGGAAAAGATGGTCACGTCCGCGTCGCCGCGATCCAGACATCCGGCGGTGTATTAAAGAGACCCATCACTAAACTAGTGCCCCTTCCCATCGAGTATTCACCTCAACCAAACTAAAATATATCATGTTTCGATTACTATGTTCTTTGTATCAACAAACGTCTTACTTCTTTGACTGTACTGTTTGTTTACATTGAAGACATTAATTTTTCTTTTTAATTGTTACAACACCACCTTCATTTCAGACCAGTTGAAGGATTTCATTTCTCCAATCATTAAATGACTTTTTATCATAAAATGCATTGCTAAGTGTCTTATTTGTATATCTACTGAAATTCAGCGATGTGGGCCAGTCCTGTGGAACGGTCAACACAATCCAGAATGATGTAAAATAAATATTCTTTGCGAATGTAAAGTGGTCCTCCGCAGCACCACTCATGGACCCAACAGATAAAGATAACGATAATGATAATGATAGTGATAATGATAATGATAACGATAATGATAATGATAATGATAATGATAATGATAATGATAATGATAATGATAATGATAATGATAATGATAATGATAATGCTTTTTTCGCTTTGACATACATTATATAGTGTTGGTTTAACCCGTTTGTGGAGAGAAAGAGAAAAGTGTAGATAAATAACAATAATAATTATATGATATAATAATAGTTTTGTATGTAGTTGGTAGAAAATAAACATTCTGTTATGTCCCATAATATGAGAAAATTAATTTCTAACTTTTAAATTTAACATGATGAATTGATAATTTGATTGGTCATTTGATATTTTCTTTTTCCATTATTTTACATTCTATGTGGAGAGGTATAAACTATACATCAAAACGAAAACGATTGATTTTTTAAACGGAATAGTTGAGAAAAACTGATTTGGTACTCAACTTATAATTACTGTGTGAAATATGGATTTTCTAAATTAAAAATTTGAGGTGCCCCAGAAGCCTCAAACATTCTCAAATTTATACATTTTCAACAATTTTTTATTTATTATTAAACAATTTTTTTTTAAGAAATCGATGGTAAAATAGTTGTAACACTGCTTACGAAAACTTAATGTAAAACTGAAATTTTTTGTCACTACACTAGAATGTTGAGGTGCCCCAGAGAATAACCTTCGAACAAATTAACATTGAACATTAGGCCTAGCTTTTGCAGATTTTTTTGTAGCTAGGAAATTTATAAATGTTTTGACTTAATTACTTCTTTTAAAATACAATATATTAATACCAGTGCTTTGTTTATACAAGTTCTAATAGACATTGTAAACACACAACTTTAAAGCCAATTGAAAGACTCGGCTGAAGATATAGGCATTTTTATGGTATTTTAGGGCTTTTTCACAAGCTTGCGTTAGTCTTTTGTTTTGACCAACTTCCGGTGAACTACTTTCGGCCTACTTTATACTCAAGCTGACATTGTGTTATAGTTTATTCTGAAATGTTTATCCCGTTATGCGACAAATGCAACATACTTCTTTATTTGAAGAGCTAGCAGCTAATAATCTTCTAATTTTAAAATGACTTTATTACGACATATTTCATAACAAGATATACAACAGACAATTATTCCAAAACTGCGTAACATTACAGATTTATAAAACATTGCTTCAGTTTACTACATAGGTACTTCTCTTTACTTTACTACTACTTTATCTACTACTTTACTTTTACCTATCTATCCATCACCCATGAATAATCTTGTACTTCGTCTAATTACGCATAACACTTAATTCTGTATCAACATTGAATTAACTTCTTATGTTCAACACAATACATCTAACAAGAATGAAATCTTCAAGAGAAAATGTTTTTTAGGTACTCTATAACCTTATTAATCAATAAAAACAAAATACTTAGCTTACAAGTTCAGGTATCGTCTTCTTCCACTGCTCTGGACTCTCCTGTTACTTTCCCTTCTCTGTGTCTAGTTTTCTTATCGATTCTTTTATATATATACTCTCTTGGTTCGTATTGGTGGAGGCAACCGAGAATGACCTTGGTTGCCTGCCTGCCACAGCTCATCATAATGAGTTTTCATCTTCATCTAAGAATATACGACATATTACATTTAAATGATAGGTACTTAGTTGTATGATTTGTTTTACGACTTTGGAATGACCGAGGGTGCATAGGTTGGGGCCATTGGCGGATCTAGGACAAATTCATGGGGGGGCGATTTGCGTGTGCAAGTACAGTCGTGGGAAAGGGAGTAAGCGCGGACGCACGGGGGGTATGGGAAAGGGGAACCCCCCATTAATTGCGCCGCAGGCGAAAATTTTGAAAATCAGGTTTTTAGAGTGCATTTGGTGCGTTTTAGAAAAAAGTGGTGGGCGGAATGCAATACGGAAACAATGTAGTTTGTGTGCACCAATTTGTTTTGTCGTCATGTCGAGCTTACAATTTACAGCATTGGCCTAGATTGCAACATTATTATAAACAATTGATCTTATTTTCAATTCATCATTTTATTTATTTATTAAACGTCTATCCTATTTAGTTAAAAAACGATTCACATAGGAGGACAACTTAATAAATCGAAGTACACTGATGCAGACACATTTCAGAGGCAAACTGATTATTTCTGACAGCATAAAGGAAAGTTGATTTTTATTGGGAGTTTTAAATAAATAGCGCTGCAGGAAAATTTTTTGAAAATCAGGGTTTTTAGAGTGCATTTGGTGCGTGAACAATAAAATAATAAAATCATTTTTTTTTTAATTTTTAAAGAATCATGGGGGGGGGCGATCGCCCCACCGCCCCCCCCTGTATCCGCCACTGGTTGGGGCTTTACTGAATGTTAAACCTTAATGACAAAAACTTACTCATTATATTATAATATATTATGTTTAAATTTGTATTTATATTATTTATAGGGACTTAAAACCGCTCTACTTCAGTATTTTGGTGCAAATTTAGTGCAAAATTCAGGTACAAAAAGAATTGAAATGGGCCGGGCCTTTGGGCGGGGCTGCCATTAAGTTGGCCCCGTCCAATCATATGGTGAATAAGTCTTTATTACAGTGGTGCAAAAAATAAATCGGAAACATATTTTGGTGCAAAGTTACTGCAAAAATATGATGGATATCTTACGTCGTATTTCTTATTCGACTGGGGTAGCTTGATATTGTATCAGCAAGGCTAATGAATCAAATAGCAGAGAAGAAATTGTTTTTTTAATTAGGGTAAATTGACTTTTTGTTTATGCAATATTAATTTTTCTTCACAAGTTCTTATTTATGTTATTTTGATTCTCTTTGGTGATTCATTGTTGCTTTGGTAATGCCTTGTTATGATAGTTAACAAATACTTTTATGATTGATATAATCAATTAGTTCAAGTATAAATTTTTATTTTCTTTTTATTATTACAACGCTTATATTAGCTTCATGTGTTTGTCTGTCTTCTGTCTGTCTGTCTGTCTGTCTAGACGGAATCTTATAATCGATATTTCACCCACTTCCCAATGTCCGATCGAGCTGAAATTTTTTACACATACGTATTCTTGATGACAATAGATAAATAAATTAACAGATTTACTAATTAATCAATCAATTCATCGTCATTAATTAACCAAACAAAGTTCATATGGGCAATCAGTCACAGCTAGTAAGGATGGGCTTACCAGATGCAATGTCCGAACGAGCTGAAATTTTTCACACATACGTATTCTTAATGAAAATTGATGAATCAATTAACAGATTCACTTATTAATAAATTTAATTCATCGTAATAAATAATTAAAGTTTTATATGGGAATCGATGTTTCACCCACTTCCCAATGTCCGATCGAGCTGAAATCTTTCACACATACGTATTCTTGATGAAAATAGACGAAAAGATTCACTAATTAATCAATTAATTCATCGTTATTAATTAACCAAACAAAGTTCATATGGAAAAATAAGTCACAGCTAGTAAGGATGGGCCAACTAGATGCAGAAATTCGGACACGTCCAGTGAGCACATATTCGATTACAACATTCGTTAAGACTAAAAAAGTATAAATAATATTCAATGAATTTTTTTTAATTTTTTAAACAACGCTTAGGGTTAAAATGTACTAAAAAGAAAAAATAAATTTTCGACCAACAAACTTCTGCCCTATTCATCGTTATTAATAAACCAAACAAAGTTCATATGGAAAAATTAGTCACAGCTAGTAAGGATGGGCCAACTAGATGCAGAAATCCGGACACGTCCAGTGAGCACATATGGTCTTGGTCTTGTGGTTAGCGTATCTGCTACCAATGCAGAAGGTCCAGGGTTCGATTCCCGCTAAAGTCAGTAGTTTTTTAACTTCTGATTTGGACTTAAGTCCATCAGTTCTTGTCTTAGGAGTTTGTAAACGGTGACTTTGGAGCCGTCCTAGCAACGAAGCACATAATAAATTCAGAGTTGTGCTGAATCGGCCTTGTTGATTCTGGCGTTGATTCGCGGGTGTTCGCACTGTCCATACCACTGATTGCTATATTTCCTATTAAAAATAACGATCTTTGGTTGGTTATCGCTCACTCGTCGATTGCGTCGGGGCCTACAGGGTTGGCTTAGTCGCTTTGATTTAAAGTCCCCCACTGAAAATCAGTTATATAACTGAGTGGGTAGACTCAAAATACAATTTATTTATTTATTTTATTTATTCGACTACAACATTCGTTAAGACTAAAAAAGTATAAAATAATATTACATGAAAATTTTTTTTAAAAAAAACAACGCTTAGGGTTAAAATGTACTAAAAAGTAAAAAATAAATTTTCGACCAACAAACTTCTGCCCTACTCGGAAATTTAAAGCGTTGGGCGCTTACGCTATTGACATAGATAATGAATCAAAGAGCAGAGAAGAAATTGATTTTTAGTATTTAATTAGGGTTAATTGACTTTTTGTTTATGCAATGTTAATTTATCTTCACAAGTTCTTATTTATGTTATGTCGATTCTCTTTGTTAATCATTGTTGTGCCTTGTTATGATAGTTGACAAATACTTTTTATGATCAAAATAATCAATAAGTTTATGTATAAATTTTTCTTTTCTTTTTAACAATGCTTATATTAGCTTCATGTGTTTGTCTGTCTGTCTGTCTGTCTGTCTGTCTGTCTGTCTGTCTGTCTGTCTGTCTGTCTGTCTGTCTGTCTGGACGGAATCTTATAATCGATGTTTCACCCACTTTCCAATGTCCGATCGAGCTGAAATTTTTCACACATACGTATTCTTGATGGCAATAGAAAAATCAATTTTGAATTTTGTTGTTCATGGAAGGAAAGCGCCCTACGCTTTTAATTTCCGACTAAGGCAAAAATTTGTTGGGCGAAAATTTATTTTTCACTTTTTAGTACATTTAACCCTAAGCGTTGTTTTAAAAAATTATTTTTTTCATGTAATTTTCTTTTCTTTTCATTCACATCCATTTATTATTTAGTTCGTTCATTAATTGAATTTAATATTCTTTTTGAATTTGTTACCAAAATCATTGTGTTTTAATACGTTGTAATATCACTATTTCAAATAATTACCTAACTGTTAGTTCATTGCTGTATCTGCATCTATGTAAGTAGATTTATTTAGTTGTCCTACTTTATAAATCAGTATTTTAAACTAGATAGGATAGACGTAAAATAAATAAATAAAAAAGAAAGAAAGAAAGAAAGAAAGAAAGAAAGAAAGAAAGAAAGAAAGAAAGAAAGAAAGAAAGAAAGAAAGAAAGAAATGAATAAATAAATTAATAAATAAATAAATAAATTAATTCATTTAATAATTAATAAAAAAATAAAAAAATATATAAATAAATAAATAAATAAATAAATAAATAAATAAATAAATAAATAAATAAAAATAAAAATAAAAATAAATATATTTTCAATTATGTTTTAGTCCCTAGATTGTCTGGTTGCCGTCCACTGGTGCAGACCGTTAGGTGTCCTGTGTCATTGCTTGATCAGTTTTGAATTATATAATTTTTAAATATATCTAATATAATTATATAATAGAATAGAGTCAAGATCTTCTGTACTTAATTGTTGTCAAGATTTGAACCGAAGAATGAAAATTCGCGTTTGGTAGTTTCTTATTATCCCCGGATTTAATGTTCTCGATTTTTGGCAAACCTCATAATTATTCGTTTGAGTGGAAGCGTCTAATAAATCATTTATTTTCTCTTTTTCTTTTTCTTTTTCTTTTTTTTCTTTTTCATTTTCATTTTCTTTTCTTTTTCTTTTTCTTTTTTTCTTGTTTTTTCTTTTACTTTTTCTTTTTCTCCCCCCCCCCCCACCCTTTTCCCCCTTTTTAATATTTAATTCATATATTAATTTCATTAAATATCCTTTTTGAGTGTGTTACCAAAATTATTGTAACATTATTATTATAATATTACTTTTTGAAATTTTGACCTAACTGTAGTTCATTGTTGTGTTTACATATTTTATGTGATTAGATTTATATAGTTTTTTTCCATTGTAAATATTTTTTTTAAAATGAATTCACGAGACAGACATGCAACGGCACGCTCGCACTCAAATTCAGATGTACAACGCTCGGGAGAAAATTGAAACTACATTCGTGAATTCTAAAATGCACAAGACAAATATTTTTATACTGAACAACATGCAACAAACTGAATTGAAGAGTGTAATAAACCCTACAATATACCATTGTTACGCATAAAGTCGACGCAACGGGAAAAAGAAGAGGTTGCTTCTGTCGTGTTGACTTTACGCTTAACAACGGTATATAGTAGGGTTTATTACATAAAGCAATTGTGTTTGTTGTATGTTCTTCTGCGTAAAAATATCTGTGTCTTGTGCATTTTATGAGCTTTGTACATCTGAATTAAAATGATGACGGGCGTGTCAAGGTCATATTTGTCTAATGAAGACTCTTGAATAACAGGGAAAAAATCTGCCCACCCTCTTGTATTTCGTTACACAACTATTTTACGTCTACTCTATTCACTATTCAGTTATAAAACTCATTATCAAATGAGAACAACAACAGTGAATGGGCCAAGTAAATAAGTGCCCAAGATACAAAAAATGCGCAAATGAGTTAGAACCGCCACTATTTTTTCCAGGCATAGGGGCATCATATTTATGCAAGAAACACCCAAGTTCGAGTATTTATAAGCCATTTACCAGGCGATGAAAACTTGGCTCATTTATAAGCCATTTACCAGGCGATGAAAACTTGGCTCATTTATAAGCCATTTACCAGGCGATGAAAACTTGTTTCATGGCTATAACTGACCAAGTACGTGTTACTTGGTCATTTCTTGTCATGGGGTTCTCGATCACGTGACTGCTTATGTAAATATCAACTACAGTAAGGAATCCTCCTCCGCTCCAGCCAGTCTTATTTTATATTGTTATACAAATAATTTAAGAAACAATAATATATTTTAGGTAAAATAAATTTAAAAAAATATTTTGGGTAAAATTTTAAAAATATAAAATATGTACAAATATATTTTTATTTTTACATTTATTTTTCAAGTGACGTGATAGTTTATTGATATGTGGCTGCAAAGGGGTTAATGGAAAAGGCTTAAAAATGGTTTTATTCCTTAAAATGAAAAAAGTTAATGCAAGAACTGCCCAAGTGACAACCTCAAGTCAATACCTGACCAAGTAAAAAAAAAACTCCCGTTTTTTTTCCAGGAAAAGTAAAGTCAACAAAATAAAAATAATAAAATTATATTGTTAGGTATTAAGGTTAAGTATTGTGCAATTTTGTATGCTTTTAAATTAAAAATTTGCTCCGTTATCTAGTTTTATCTATTTATCTCAGACTGTGGTCTTTGTAGCTTGGTCAGTTATTGACTTGGCCCATTCAGCACTAATCTTGTTCAATCTTTTTTATAAATAGCATGCTTTTATATTATTCAACAATATATTGAATAATACCAGCTATGCCGCTCTAAAGACGTACCGGTAGTATCAAGTTGAGTCAGGTAAAGTCAAGTTTCATTAAAACACATCTTGTAGTACAGCAGTTTTAATCAATGTAAATGAAGTAAATACATAAAACAAAAACATAAAATATAACATTATGATTAGTCCTTGTCCAACTTAATACACTTTACAAAACCATGCATTGCAATTGCAAATTTAAATTAAACAAGTAATTTATAGTTATTATAATTCGCATTAAAGTGTAAATGTACATTATTGATTTGCATAAATATTTACTGATTTAGAGTTTCCCTTTAGTAATTACCATTTAAATGTAACTTCCAAACGTTTATGAGAAAAAGAGAGATTGTCTCCTATTGTAAGTCCAGGGACATCTAAGATTTGTACAGTTCAGTATATAACACTTCCGTCTTCACCTACAACTACATCAGTACTTCTTGTGGCTCCTGGGTGTAACGTCAGCGAGTGATTCCTTCCTCGTGTTAGTAAAGGGGTAAAACTAAAAGGTAATTAATTTGGTGAATAATTTAATAATTAAATACATTTTTGTCATACATTTATTTGTTATACCCGTCCTGATGGTCTAGTGGTTAAGACGCCTATCTGGAATGCGGGAGATCCGTGGTACGATTCCCGGTTGGGGCGGACTTTTTTAATTTCTGAATTGTAGTAAATAATATAAAATAAGCTCTTAAATGATACCAAGGTCGACCATTTTATTAATTCAATTAATGGGAAAAGTGATGGGAATTTAGTTTCCGCACTAATTCTGCGGTTTGGACACACTAAACCGGGTTGCGGCACAAAAGTAATATTTAAAATTTGAGATATAGTGCGAACAGTTAAGGGGGTTAGGGGCAGAATCAACTTAACCCCCCACTTTAAGATGCAATTTTAACCAAAAGAAAAGGCGTTGTAATTCTGTGGTTTGGACACAGTAGTTGTATTACAAATGTGAGATATAGTGAGAACAATTGGGGGGAAGCGTCCACTGCCCCCCCCCCCCACCAACCCCCCACCCATCAGGTGCAATTTTAACCGCAAGTAAAGGCGCACTAATTCTGCAGTTTGAACACACTTAATCGGGTTGCAGCACACTGGTTATATTTAAAATTTGACATATTGTGCCAACAGTTAGGGAAGCAGTGTAACTTGCTCCCCCACCCCAACCCTTTAGAAAAAAATATTAACCGAAAGTAAAGGCGTACTAATTCTGCAGTTTGAACACACTTAATCGGGTTGCAGCACACTGGTTATATTTAAAAATTTAAAATATAGTGCTAACAGTTGG
>JAMZAV010003463.1:0-61755 GCA_024449915.1 Sweltsa coloradensis
CAAGAACATTAAAATAAATTATTACCATATCTAACAATTACTCTCAAAGTACAAAGTATCACCCGATAGAACATTTCTCATGTTGAAATACAAAACAAAGTATTGCGCCATCGATCATATCCAAGAATTGTCATACAAAACAAATTACTATCATATCGAACAATGCCTGTAAAGTACAAACAAAGCATTGCCCATTTCAACATTTCTAGGTTGAAATACAAAACAAAGCATATCATAAGAATAAGCATAAGCAAAACAGAACATATCGAAGAGTTATCATACAAAACAAATTATATTATAATGTCAATCACGTATTTTTTTTATTAAAACATAAATTATGATCGAATTGAGCAATAAAGTACAAATAAGGATCACCTGCTGGAATATTTCTTTTGTTCAAATATAAAACAAAGTATCGCGCCATCGATCACATCCAAGAATAATGTTATACAAGACTAATTATCAATAATACAAAACAAGTTATTATATCGATAGTAGGCCTACAAACTAAGTATCGGTCGGTAGAACATTCCTACACTCTAAATTAAAAGAGCGGAAAAACACTCAAATCGAGTGAAATTTCGCTCCATTTTTAGCTTGTATTTGCACCGCTCTTTCTGAGTGACCACCACTCCTATAATTGAGTGAAAAAATTTCCCACTCAATTATAGAGCGAAATTTTCACTCTGAAATAAGGGTGATAATCGCTTATAAAAGATCGAAATTCACTCAAATAATAGCGATATTTTGGCTTCAAAGATACTCTCTATTAGGCTATTAATAACTCAAATAGAAGCGAAAATCACTCAAAATTGAGACAAACTAACTTCCTAAAAAAATATCGCAATTCAATCAAAAAGTAGCGGTGGGAGGGAAAGAAAGGGAGATAAATCGCTCAAGTAGCATTTAAATTCAGTATACGTATTGCATATAGGTACACATGTTTATATTATGTTATTTTCAACTCATTTTAAATAGGTCAATATCATAAAACTACAAAATAGTATTATAGCAGCTGTATGCAAACATCACATTGATATGTAGATGGACGACTGCGTTCTCTCTCTTCACTGTGGACGCCCATGAAAAGGCATGCATATAATAATTTCCATTAAGTTTTATCTAGGCCTACACAGGATATATTATGTTGTTTTCAACTAAAACAATGAAAAACACAATGAGTTATTCGTGCATATAGAAGTACAACAGATGTCGACATTTAGGCCCTACCTTTTACTTTTCGGCGTTTTCCGCAGAAATGCCCTTCCAATTAGAACGTTGCACAAATTCATCACTACACCGGTAATAACTATTTTTACTTGAAGACTTACACTGGCAAATGGCAATGCGCAAACGGTAACGAACTAAAAGACACTGACGAGTTAGTTGGTTTCGAAGATGCTGGACGTGTTCAGAGGACCGTTGATATATTGGAATGCCCTACCTCGTTCTTTGTCATGAGTACATGACAAGCAATTATTACCAGTGACATGTTTGAAACGTCGCCGGTAAAATCTCTGCTATTCATCCCCTAGACTTGGCACCGATCAGGACAATACAGTAGACATACAATAAGGAGAAGCCCCATTCATCGCTTAGATAAATCTCAACACTAATCCCTTGAACAAGCTTTATGCATCGCTCACTATTGACTCAACATCGCTAACTAAAGAGCGGTGTCACATGGTCACTCAGCACATTTGAGCTAAATAATGATCACCCAATACATCGAGTGACAATTCCAGTTAAAAATGAGTGACGAACACTCAAAACGAGTGAAGTGACCATCCGCTCGGCGTATTGAGTGAAACAAACCACTCAAATAATTAAGCGTGTACCTTGCCAATTTCAGCTGTGTTGGGAAATCACCTACAAGAAAGAAATGGGAAATTAGATACGCTAATAATCCGACTATTGATGCGCATTTCTTAAATACTATGCATGGAATCTCTTGAATTGTTGCAGAGCTTCTAATTTTAAGGCGTTTAATTGCTGAAATGACTTCTTCATTAGTTACTTTTGTATGCGGAAGATTCTCTGCTTCTCTTCTATTTAAATCTTTAAACTTACCAATTTCATTTGAAAAATCTACATCGTTCACAACAAACTTTTTTGTAACAAACAGCACATATCTGGATTAGACGTGTAGGATACCCCATGCGCTGGCAATGAGGCTATGCTACACTCTTTTTTTTTCTTTGTTACCTGTCAACTTATTATAAACTGACCATAAGATTTTGAAGAAATATCATTATCAAAAGAAGACTTAAAATGCTCACGCTTAGAAAAACGAATCTGATTATTTACCTTATTTCTAACTTTCTTGTATTCCTCCCACGTTGACTGCCTTCTAAAAATTCTAAATTCTTTGCGCAAGTGGTCTCTCCTATGCATGGATTTCCTAATCTCTGCTGTTAACCATGGGGCTGGCTTACCTTTAATTCTTAATTTCAAGGGGTGCATGTTCATTAGAGGTTCTACGACTACTTTAACAAACATTTCTAATTTATCATCTGCACTTACTGCCATACCAATTTGGTCAATGGGACCACTTAAGATATCTTCATCTACTTGCTTCCAATCAACATCTTATAATTTCTAGTATTTACAAATTTAGGAAGAAATTTTTGCTTATTAATCTTACGAACACAATAAATTAATTCATGATCACTTAATCCTGCACTTATAATAACCTGACTGAATAATATTTTCATTGTGATTTGCATAAACATGATCAATTAAAGAAGCTGACCTATTTATTAACCCTAGTAACAGACTTTATCAATTGTACCAATCCATGTGATCTAGTAAGAATTTTGAAATTATTTACTGGTAATGTCTTCTACTCAAATCAATGTTGAAATCACCTAGAAAAAACAATTCATTAGCTTCCGATTTTAAATTATTTACTAAACTATCAAAAACAATCCGAAAATTCTTCTAACTTTACGTGTGGAGCTTTATAAACTGCTGTAAAAATCATTGGCTTTACATTCGGAAGCCAGAATTTAACTGACTGCAACTCAAAATCTATCGGAAATTTAACTTTACACTCGACTACACTTGACATGAACTTCTCAGCAATATAAATAACTAACCCTCCCCCTATCCTTTCACGATCAAATCTTAGCATTTTATAATTGTCAATAGAAATAAAACCGTCTGGAACAGACTCATCTAGATATGTTTCACAGCAAGCAAATATATCAAAATTATACGTGTCAAGAATAACTCTCAACTGATCTATGTACTTATCCAACTTACGTATATTGAGATGTCCAAGCTTCATTCCTTTTGGCAATACAGCTAAACCATTAGCAGCAACATCATTTATATTTTGTGGTTCTTATCGACATCATGATTAAAAAGATTTGTCATGTAAATTTCATGTACACTTAGAGGGGGAAATAAACAAATTCATACAATACCATCTCGTCGAAACTCTTCTTGTTCGGTTCTTCAGTTCATAGACATCTTGAACGCCACATTGAAGGCGCTTGCTGCTATTATAACTGATTATACACTTATTACATTCCATGGTCCAATTATTAAATCAAATGCCTCAATTGTCATATTTATACATACCCGATGGAAAATATCTTCACATACCGAGCACTCTAGGCGTTTAGTTGTTTGCTCTTTTTCAAATTACATACGGTACAACGTTTAACCACTTGTTTAGCCATTATGAATGAAAGAAATTGTAATGTTATAATCGAAAGAATATAATTCAAATTCCCTATGCCTAATTCTGCTGTCAGAAAAGTAAACAATAATATTTTGAAGTTTGTTTATATAACAAGCGAACGTTCCAATTGATTTTTTGACAGAAAATCAAAAATCAAATCCTTTTTTAAATATTTACTTCTTAAAACAACTATATGATATAAATTTGGCTTCACAATGATACTTCAAAATAAGGGAAGGATTTTAATGTCAACAAACTCAAAAATTACTAAATAAATATGATTATTAAATGAGTATTTAAGCCTAAAGCTTGTCGTCAAGGTGCACACTGATGAAGACGTTAACACAAATCTAAATATGTTTAAATTCCTATAAAGATATTAAATGAATTTAAATGTGTTTGCTCACCACACACACTGAACTCTAAATAACCTTATTGATGCAAAATCACTATTCTGAAAACCTTTGAATGCTTACAAATCCAGATTAAAACACAGGAGTGATTTTTAGGGTGACAGTTTTGTAAGAAAACCCACACAATTGAGTAAAACGACTGATTATTCTGTAAATAATGAAAACTAAAACTTCCCTCAATGTCACTCGTAGTATAATTCTAGGAGATCAAGATGCAGTCAAATTTGATATGGGTTTCTTGTATTTCCGCGTAAAGATAGAAAATTATCAGGAGATTTTCTAAGCTTGCCAGATGGAAAAAAGACAAACGCATTGTCGAATTGTCTGTCATCGTTACACATAATTCATAGAACTCTTTACCACATTCTAAATGAACAACTAATAGAATTAATGATTTTTGTGTTGATGGTTTATTGTAGTTACAATGTTTCATACATAGACTATTAAACAGCAGACAATGCATGCATTTGTGATTGGACAATTGCTTTGACTATAATCTAAATTTATAACTAACCACTACTTGATGTGTCTATAAAAAGGGATCAAACAATTTACTAGTGTTTGTAATGCGATTGTATTCTCGCCTATCCTAATGTCAAAAGACCAAGGAATGTTGGCAATGGTCTAGGTATATATTATGATGAATCCCACGCGAATGCACGGAACTGAGCAATAAAAATATTTCGTAAGATATTCTAGGTTGTATGATCACCTTCCTTCTTTCCTGATTGGAAACCTTTTAGAGGGAAAACTAGAACTTAAGACTAAAACGATAGTAAATAAAAGTTTAAAAGGGAAAATTTGCGAGGGGTGCCACGACTGGGAAAAATATGGGAAAAAATACTTCAGTCGGGATTGCCCGAGGCGGTTAGATTTTCGGCGATTTAGAGTCTCGAATTAGAACCTCCAAGTACCCTAAAATTATATTCGATTTCAATATTTACACGAAGACATAAACCGACATACTTCCCCCCGTGGGGATTCGAACTGGAATGAGGGTTTTGTTCCGTTTGCGAATCGCATTACTATGTTTGAAGTAAAAAAAAACGATTTCTGATCTTATTTGGTTTTGGACCCTTGTCTCCTCCCCCCTCCCCCCGCGCCGGGGCCCAATTTCCACGAGCCGGTCTTAAAATTGTCACCTTTCACCCTTTTGTCGCATTTTTAAAAAGCATAAAAGAAACTTTTTTTTACAGCAAAGCTTTTTTTTATGATATTTTTTATTTTTTTTTTTCAGTATTTTAATGTGAACTTTTCTTGTGGTAGTTTTTGTTTTTTTTCTCTACGATAAAAATTACGCCTATTGTGTTTACATAGTAAAATTATTTTTTATTTCTAATATGTATTTACTCTAATTTTTATCGTGGGAACAAAAATCAAAAGATTTGAGCACAAAAATTCGCATATAGAAATGGAAAGAAAAAAATACTTAATAAAAAACCCTCTGTAATAAACGTTGGGGTTTCTTTTCTTCTTGAAAATGCGACAAGAAGGGAGGGTAGACCCAAGAGCTGGGATGACTGAAAGCACATTTTAATGGATTTCTAGCGACATAAAAAATAACTGTGGTAAATAACCTATATAGGGGACAATGAACGGCGACAAGAAATCCCGGAAGGATTCTGACTCTCCCCCTAAGCGTTTATTTTACACACCCCATTTGCCCCCAAAAAGTCAACGAAGCGTGCCGGGCTAGGTTTTTAACGGGATCTTGAAATTTATATACACATGGGGCATAATTTGAATCATTTTTTTTTTTATGTAGCCATATAAAATTTGGGCGCTGTGGAAGCCATTTTGCGAAATTTAAAGTTTGGTTTAGATTTTGAATTTCAATGCTTCTTTTTTTATTGCAAGATGGGGACAAACGCTTTTGAATAGCTTTCAAATAAAACCAAAACCATTTGAAAATATTTTACTTGCTTTGAGATGTAATGTAACTTTGCACGAAGAAAAATCAGAATTACTAAATTGGTTATGCCAACTGGTCCCTTATGAGCAGGGGGTAAGGTTTTTGTGGTAAAACGTAATTTTAAAACCTTAAATCCTGCTTTGTTCCCAGTGAAAATTTTTAGTTTGCTTTTTTTTTTAAAAACCCAAATTTGCATGCCCCCATGTGTTTTCGTATTCAGATTCTGCTGATCGTAATTCCACATTAATTCCGGAGAAAATTAAAAATGAAAATGCGAATTCTAAAATACACAAAAATAGGGCTTTTTTGGAATGAGCGAAACGAAGATTTAAATTTTCACTACCCCTAAAAATTTTAGCCCCAAAGTTTTATATTGTTTGTTTGTTTTTTTGTTTTTTTTTCTCCCGGGCAAACGGCTATAGTTTGATAAAAATTGGGGGGGACCATCGAAATTCGAATTTTAGACCTGCCAATTTTGGGGTAAAAATCGAAGAAAATTTCCCCATGAATATCGTACTTTTACGTTTTTTTTTTCGATTTAAGGCGATATTTTCGTAACATTTGGGCCGATTCCCACAAACGGGTAGGGCTACAACGATATTTGTTGGACATTTAAAGGGAATGGTGATGTATTGCTTTTTTAAAAAAATAGATAAAAAGTTTACCAAAATCCATAGAATAAAAGGGTTTTAAAATTAATATGATTATTGGCATTCCCCGCGTTTTTCTATTTCCAAAATAGTACTAAGTAAAAAATAGTGAATGGGTTTTAAACATGGCTATTTTAGAAAATCAAAAATATTTTCCCAAATTTTTTTGACCGGTACACGGCCAATATATCCCCCTCAAAAAATTTCAAACTTCAATTCGCCAGGGGACCCATTTAACAAGGGGGTTGTTTTTTGGGCTTAATTTTTAACGTTTTTTTTGGACGACAGAGAGAAAAAAAATTTATTTTAAAAAATTGTCTTTCCCCCCGAATTTTTTTTGTTTTTCGGTACAAACGGGAAAAAACCCCCAAACGAAAAAATTTGCGGAAAAACAATTTTTTTTAAAATCTGTTTTCTCTCAGTCCCGTCCCCTAGAAAACAGTTAAAAATTTAAAGTCACAAAAGCACAAACCGTAGTTTAATGGTGTGCCCTGGAGAATTGAAGTTTTAAATTATTTTTAGGTGGCTATATTGGCCGTGTACCGGGGTCAGAAAAAATTTGGAAAAATATTTTTTTATTTTCTAAAAAAGCATGTTTCAAAACCATTTACTATATTTTTAAATTTTTTACATATTTTTGGGAAAAAGAAAACGCGGTGGAATAGTTTAAAGGTTTAATAACAATTAACAAAAACAAAAAGAAACTTGACAACAAACACCTACAATGATTAAAAAGAACGCAAAGGGAAAGTGATCCCCCGCAAACTAAAAACTTATTAAAAAAAACTCCTCCATCAACGCGACTAAAAAAGCTTTGCGAAGCTTCCAGTTCCATTAAAATGTGAAAAAATTTGGGAAAAAGGCTTAAATTTCCTAAGAATGGCTGTTCAAAAGCCCATTTTTAACTTTTTATAGAGGTAAATAATGTTAAAACCATCTAATTTTTCCAAAAAAGTTTTTTTTGTTTTAAATCCTGCATATTTTTAGCAAAGAAAAGACATCGAACAAACAAACACTGACAGGGGAAAAAGGGGTTATTGAAAACCAACTGTCTTCGTTTTCTGTAGAATGGATGGGATAGGCCGTTCCGGGAAACCTTTTTTTTTGTGCGTTTATGGATGAGCTTTTTTTAAAAAGGTTTTAGTTTTCGTTTGGGTTACTTTTCCTTTGCAAATTCTTTTTGAAAAGCATTGTAGGTGATGTTGTCAAGTTTCTATTGTTTCTTTTTAAGTTTTTTTTATAAACCTTTAAAAAATCATATAAAAAAAATTTTTCTATGGATTTGGGGGAACCTTTTCAACTTTTCCTTTTAAAAAGCAATCATCACCATTTTCCTTTAAAGCCATGCAAAATTGAACGTTTTAGCCCCACCCGTTGGGAGCTAGGGAATGGCAAAATGTCACGAAAATTCGCAAAAAATCAGAAAAAATCGTAAAAGTACAATAACATGAAAATATTTTTTTGATTGACCCAAAAACGTGGGAGGTCTAATTTAGAGATTTGAAGGTCCCCCTTTAAATTTTCATCAAAAACCATTGCGTTTGCCCGGAGAGAGCGAAAAAAACAGAAAAAATACTACAAAAAAAAAAAAACACCTGAGTAAATTTTTTTGGGGGGGAGTGAAAATTTAAAAATCTTTGTTCGCTCATCCAATTTGGGCCCGTAGTATTGTATTTTTGGGGCCTTCACGGCAAAGATTGACCAATTAATGCAGGGATATTTAACAAAAAAAACACCCCAAAAAGTAAATTTAAAAATTAAAATAAAAAAGTGAAAAAAAACTCAGAAAAAATAAGTTCTGATGCGATGAAAAGTGAGTGTTTTGTGATTTTAGGACTTTATTATAAAATTAAACTTAAACTTCAAATGAAACAAAATAATAACTACAATTAATATCTATTTCATTTTAACAACAAATGGTGTTTTTGGTGTTTAATGGAAATTTCCGTCTCACTTCCAGTTTTAGTATCACTTTAAGTTTCATTTTGAGATTCAGTCTCAGTTTCACTCTCAGCTTCAGTTTCACCGCCGACAAACAACAGTTTGTATAATAGTGAATCTTATTCTTCTACTTCAACCTTAACATCGAATTAATCACAAACATCATCTTAAACTTCAAATGAAACTAAAAAATAGCTACAATTAGTATTTATTTCATTTAAACAATAAATGGTGTATTTGGAGCTAATGAAAATTACCGTATCACTTGCAGTTTAAGTATCACTTTAAGTTTCAGTCTGTGACTCAGTCTCAGTTTCACTTTCAGTTTTAGTTTCACCGCCGACAAACAACCATTTGTATAAAAGTGATTCTTATACTTCTACTTCAACTTAAACATTGACTTTATCATAAAATTAAACTTAAACTTCAAATGAAACAAAATAATAACTACAATTAATATTTATTTCATTTTAACAACAAATGGTGTTTTTGGTGTTTAATGGAAATTTCCGTCTCACTTCCAGTTTCAGTATCACTTTTAGTTTCAGTTTGTGATTCAGTCTCAGTTTCACTTCAGCTTCTTTTTCACCGCCGAAAAACAACGTTTGGGGATAAAGTGAACTTATACTTAAAACTTCACTTTAAATCGACTTAATCAAAACTTAAATTAACTTCAAAGTAAACTTTAGCTTAAATTTTAACTTAACTTTAAATTACAAAATCACAACTTAAAATAAAAATTCAAAAAAGTAAAAAATTTTAAACTAAAAATAATTTTTATTCGTTTTCACAAAAAATGGGAATTTAGAGCTAAGTTCATTTTGTATAATTATACTAATGAATGATATTTGACAAAAGGGTGTAGTAACCAGTTCAATAAAAATCTTGAAAATTTTATAAAGTAAAAAAAGCAGAAATATGACATTTTCAAATTCACTCTTATTGAGATTTCCTTGACGGCTTTAAAAGGATTCAAACAAAGGGGAAAAGTTATCTCTAAAAAAAAACCTGGGCATGAATGCTAGAAATGGCGTTTGGAGAAAGTTCCCTTTTCTCTCTCTACCAAAAAAACCAATTGTACAAAAGACCCCATTTTTGCTACTTTATATTATCTAAACAAAGATTTACTAACAATAAAGGGGCTAGATAAACGGCAGCTTTGTTGGTTCTACCGCCTCTGGATGCAAGATTTGAAACGTTTATCATAATTTTTTTTAATCATTTTTAAGACTTTTGGGCCCAAGATTTTAAAAAGGTGTAAAAGGGTCTTTTTCGCCGCGTTTTTTGGTTTAACCTTAAAAAGTGTCTTGATTAAACGTTTCGGAATTCTCACTTTCTTTAAAATTTTAAGGGTTGTCTATAATTGTGATGTTAAAATAAAAATTTAAAATTAAACAAAAAATTTAAAATAAATGTAATTTATATCTTTTAACAAAAGATCAAAATCTAAATCCTCAAGTAAACGCAAATTTTTTTCAAAACTATAAGTTCTCTTTAAAACAAAGGGGATACTACTAAATGATACATCTTATTACTTCTTAAAACTTACAGATGCAGAAACCAAGTAGAGCCTCGTGATTTGCGTTTGTGTAACTATTGACTGTTTTTACTGGTGACTGTGTGATGTGCGTGTGACTGTTACTGTGGACTGGTGACTGTTGATGTGGCTGTCTGATTTTGGGAGTGGATGTTGACGTGTGACTGTGTGACTGTCTGACGTGTGCTGTGTGACTGTGTGACGTCTGACTGGTGACGTCTGACTGTGTACTGTTTGACTGGTGACTGTGTGACTGTGTGACATTTGTGACTGTGGGGATGTGAACTACGGGGGACTGATGGTGGACTGTGTGCTGTGTGACTGTGTGACTGTGTGACTGTGTGACTGTGTCTGTGTCTGTGACTGTGTGACTGTGTGACTGTGTGACTGTGTGACTGTGAATGTGAGCTGCGTAACTGTGTGAATGGGAAAAACTTTTTTACTGTGGGACTGTTGACTGCGGGACTGTGTGGGGTTTTGAAAACTGTGGACTGTGTGATTTGTGTATTATGTAAGTTTTGTGTCTTTTTGACTTTGTGACTGTGAGACTGTTGACGGTGCGACTGTGGGGGACTGGTGATTGTTGACGTGTGACTGGGGGACTTAGGGACTGGTGTGTGTAACGGGGTGCATGGACTGTGTAGCTGTGTGACTATATGCTGTGAGTTTGGTGACTGTGTGCTGGTGACTGTGTGACTGTCTACTGTGTACTTTTTGTGACTGTGACTGTGAGACGTGTGACTGTGTGACTGTGTGCTGTGGACTGTGTACGGGGACTGTTACTGTGTGACTGTGTGATGTGTGACTGTGTGAATGTGCGTTAGCTGTGTGTGTGTGACTGTGTGAGGGGGGGGGTGTTGACTGTTACTGGGGGGGAAATTTTTTTGGACTGTTGACTGGGACTTTTTGGACTGTGTGACTGTGAGACTGTGTGATGTGTATGTTGACTGTGTGACTGGTGACTTGTGACTGTGTGACTAGTGACTGTGTGACTTTGTGACTGTGAGATGTGAGAATGCGTAATTGGGGTGAATTGAACTGTGTTACGGTGACGTGTGACTGGGGGTGATGGGGGTGACTGTGGACTGTGGACTGTGGACTGGTGGACTATGGCTGTGTAGCTTTGGACTTGGGGACTGTGTGACTGTGTGACTGGGGGCCGTCTGACGGTGTGTTGTGGACTGTGAGACTGTGTGAATGTTGACTGTGTGACGTGTGACTTGGACTGTGTGACTGGAGACTGTGTGCTGTGTGACGTTGTGCTGTGTTAATGTGTACTGTGTAAATGTGTGACTATTGACGTGGACTTTGTGCGTGAGATGGAACTGCGAACTGTGTGAATGTGGATGTTTTTACTGTGTGACTGTTGACTTGTGATGTCTGATGTCTGACTGTGTGACGTGAGACTGTGTTGTTGACTGTGTGACTGTGTGACTGTCTGACTGTCTGATGTGGGGGACTGTTGTGACGTGTGACTGGTGATGTGTGACTGTTTTTCTGGGACTGGGGGGACTGTGTGACTGTCGACTGGTGACTGTTGACGTGTGACTGTGTGACTGTGTGAGTTTGACTGTTGACTGTGTGCTATGTGACGGTATGGTAACTGTGTGAATGTGAGATTGGGTGGGGGACTGGGGTGAATGTGGGGACTGTGTGACTGTTGACGGTGACGGGTGTGACTGGGCTGTGTGACTGTGTGATAGTGATGTGTGATTTTGTGATGTGGATGTGGACTGCGAAAACTGTGTGAATTGAACTTTTTTTCTGTGTACTGGTGACTGTGTGACTGTGTGACTGGTGACTGTGTACTGTGTACTGGGGTACAAATTGACTGTGTAGCTGTGTACTGTGTGCTGTGTTACGTGTGACTGTGTGACTGTCTGACGTGGCCCTGGGGGGACTGTGAGGACTTTTGGACTGTGGACTGTGTGACTGTGGACTGGGGACTTTGACTGGAACGGTGTGCTGTGTGACTTTGTGACTGTGTGACATGTGTGACTGTGTGACTGTGTGACATGTACTGTTGTTTTGTGACTGTAGATGTGAGACTGCGAACTGTTAAAGGTGAGACTGTTTTACTGTTGACTGTTGACTTGGACTTTGACTGTCGATGTGTGACTGGGGCTGTGTGATTTTTTGGGACTGGTCTGTGTGACTGTGTGACTGTGTGCTGTGAACTGGTGACGTGTGACAGTGTGACTGGTGACTGTGTACTGTGTGACTGGTGACTGTTGACTATGTGACTTTGATTGTGTAACGGGGTGAATGTGAGATTGTGGGACTGTTGACTGTGTAATTGAACTGTGACTGTTGCTGTGTGACTGCGGACGTGGACGGTGCAACTGTGAGACGTGTGACTGTGTAATTATGTAAGTGTGTGTCTGTTTGACTTTGGCTGTACCGTCTTCCGTAAACCAACGCTAAAATCGATTTTTTTAAATGCGGCACACACCACCACCACACGTTCCACAGTAGTAATCACCTTTCTATACGATCCAAAAAAACTGTCTGATGTTGACAAATGGCTGAAGAAATATTTGGGTTTTCGAGACACCTTACTCTCTAAAGGGGTTTTCCCCCAAAACCCAAATTTCTCGAGCATTCCATAAAACGTCGAGTAAACCTATTAAACAAGATATTCTAAAAGACAAACCTCGAGCAGCTGCTTTTTGCCTTACGTCCAAGGAACCCCTGTAAAATAAGCCGTTTACTCAAAAGCAGAATATAAGAATTTTTTAGCACGGAACTGAAGAATTCACAATTTTTCGCAACGCTAAAGACACAATTCCCAAAAAAGTCCCATGGTATATAGAAATTCCATGTGGTTTTCGAAAAGAATAGTAGGAAGAACTAAACCCAAAATATATGTCCTCATCGACGAACATAGAGTTGCAGTTAGACGTATGGGGAAACCCCCCACAGCTCTTTTCCAACATGCTTTCGACAAGGAACACTGGGTTAACTTTGATGAAGCTAAACCCTAGCCAAAGTTGAACATGAGGTGCCCCGTATCGTAAGAGAGGCGGTGGAGATGGAGAAGCGGAAACACAACATGAACACACGGGATGATGCCAAAAGACTTCCAGCCACATGGAAACATGTTTTGCAAGGCTGTAATGTTCAACCAAAAGCTCTCCCTATGGAAATGTCTGCAGTCCGTCCTCCTCCAAGAGCTGACAAGAGAAGGAAGACTCAACAAGGACCCCTTGAGCCATCTACTCGGACGCTGAGGTCATCTAAACAGTAATAGGATAATGTTGATGGCTTCACACGGTTGTACCTATAATTTGTCATGAGTAGGCCCTACCTATGTTTTCTAAGCTATTTAGTTTTTGTCTATGTATCTAGTTGCAGTGTTTGTTATGAAGTACGGTTTTGTTTGTTTTTTATATTGTTTTTTTTTTGTTTAATTTCCTTGAAGATGGGCAGGGAGAACTACCCGAAACGTTGGAATAAATAAAATAAAACCACACGGACTACCCGAAAATACAATGTGTGCATTTATATATATTATATCGCAGACTTGAAGACCAGGAATGAAAGTGTTTGGTCACTATTCGGATAGCTCCATAGTAAGTTATGGTTACTCTTCTGCCTCTAGCGGGAATCGCTCCTAGGACCTTCTGCATTGAAAGACGAGATTTTGGCCACAATACCAATGTTGTGTTTTGCAAGCAAAGCGCAAAGCAAAGCAAAGCGAGGGAAAATAATTGCGAACAAATACATTAATGTAGTTCTTGCAATGACTCCCTGTCTTAATCCTTCTTCTTTGTTTTGCCGCAAAGATAAACTGCCTCAATCCTCCTGATTTATGTCTCACACTCGGCGATGGACTACACTTGGTTTACTGCAACAAGAAAGTTGTACAAAGTCAAATGATGTATCATTGAGTAGCTTCCACTTAGTAATAGTGAAAACTTGTAGTTTGTGAAGTACATAAGCGATAAATGTTGAGGATTGCGCGTTATAGACAATGATTATAATGCGAGTGCAATCTGACAACATTATATTTATGGTTTAAATATTAATAAATAATTTAGTAAATTACATTTTATTTTCATTTCAACTAAAATTTAAATCTTATTATACCGTTTCCAGCAAAGGGGTTGCTACCTGGTGGCGAAAAATGCAACTGTCCGATCATGTGATAGTCGGAGGAGCGCGCTATGTGCTTACCTGAAGAACACATATCATTCCGTGTTTGTCACTTATGAATATGTACAATCACAGGTACATTGTCGTTGCTCTCCCAAAATGTTGTAAATTGATGATAATCAAAAGCATGGGGGTCAACCAAAATGATAAAATCGCTCTCCAATATGCGGGATTCGAGACCATGTCCACCAGAATAATATTACTATATTCAGACCTGCGCCCCATGCACCCATGAGACACGAGGATGGCATTTGTATCCATATTACAATTCTCCTATTGTAAATCATAATAAATCATTGGTATTTATAGGCTATATTATACTAAATATAGGCTAACAGGGTACGATGAATACTAAATCAAATTCAAACCGTCAAGAATGTTCACAACTCACAGTAAACACACACATACAGTTACATCGCTCGTTTCTTGTGGCACTTTTAAATTGAGATATACTTCTTGAGTTTTATTTTGATAATTTAATATATATATAAAGTCATAATAATAATAACAAAACAATAACAAAAATAATAATAATTGTATTAGGGCTTATGCACAAGTCCCAACTCCTTTTCTACCTTATATAATTAACACCGTTGGGGAGTCCCGCGTAACACATGCTTCTCTCCAGAGATCGCGCTCCGACTCGTATCAGTCACGTGTCTCGATGGCTGTGACTGACTCGCCAGCCAGCCCGAGCGAGAGAGCAAGAGCTGTGTGAGCCGCGATCTCCGAGCTATCTAATATAACTACATAGCGGTAGGTCAGGGTCAGTTAAACATTAAATTACGGAACTGCAATGAATTTCACATTGTCTTGAACTTGACCATGACGACGCACTGTCTTTTTATTTTGACAGTCGGGCATCGGACATAGGCCGTGAGCTATAATATACCAGTGCCTGAATATCATTGCCAGTAATTGAATTTGTAATCAATACCACACTTAGAAATACGATTTTGTGTATGAAATAGTTTATTTGACAATCACAAAGTAAACTGCTATACTAATTACAATTCCATCCAAGATCATTGTGGAGTGGCAGTAGCTTTCAGATGGTGAGATTTATGCTAAAGGCAGGCCATGAGTCAATGTTGAGTGATGGTAATCAGTTTTACATATAACCTTCATATAACAGTGGTGAGATAATAGTATTATAAGTTTACAATTGCAGGACAATGTGAAATATTAATGTTATAGTCCCCATTATTAATAGCATGTAGTCTGCAATTATTACTGATAGAAATAGTATATTCGTTGTCTTTACCTTTTACACTCAAATAATTATTTGAGAGGCTTTCGTCCGATCTCAGCCACCGGCAATCCTCTAATAAAGTTTATTTATGCGCTCTCAAGCGAGTTTTTATTCTTCCAATTCGCACACGTTTTATTTCGTTCATATTTTTAAATTTAAACTTTGAAAACACACAATAAGTTGTCATCAAAATTAATATTATTATTATATTATTATTTCGTTCACTTTAAATCTATGCCCTCAAGGGTAAAAGCGAGCAATGAAGGACACAGCAATAGTTGGAAGAGAACTAATATTTTTACGTGTTCGTCATTATTTACACTAAAAAAATCATTTCAATTTCAACAAAAAGTTATAAGTTGATGTATATAAATGAAAATGCCATAAAATAAAACTGTAGTAGGCCTATCTATATTAAAATGTGTCTTATCATTGACAAGGGTATTTTATAAAAATTTCCCATTATACATACAATGATTGTTGTACAGATGTTTTCATTTTCAATCGATTTTCAAGCAGATCAGAGTAATTATTTCGCGGTATGTGATAATTTATCATCGTTGATAATCTACAATAGTGGTAGCGGTACGCAAATAATACTGCACTTTTTGAACACGGTTTGCCACTTTGCACAGTTGTAGGTGGGACCAAAAGTAATTTTTAAAGATGTGGAGGCACTCTAAATTTCCCTTAGAATTCAAAATGGCGGCCATTTTTCAAAACGATGTTCTCAGATACAAAAATTCTCTTGATGTGTGTAATAAATCATGTTTGGTATCGTTTTCGTATATTTCCGACTCGAATAACACAAAAATAATGTTAAAATAAAAATCCGGGTGAAATTCTAGAAGTTTAACATGTATTTAGTAGTATTTTCAAGAAAATCTTCATAGATTGGGTTCGACATAGAAACTCCTTTACCCTACCCCTGTAAATGCTTCTAGCATAAAATTATTATGATTTAAATGTTTAATTTAAAACCAAAATTAATTTTTTTACTTTTTGGCCAGTCATTGCTGCGGCAACCCGAGGTGCTCAACAGGTGGTTAATGATTATTGTGCTGATTAATATGCTGCTCGTTTTTAACGCGGTTTGGCACTTGGCTCAGTTGAAGCTGGTACCCAAAAGATTTTTTGAGGATGTGGAGGCATTTAAAATTCCCTTCGAATCCAAGATGGCGGCGATTTTTGGAAATGACCTTTGAACACAAAATTTTGTTCAAAACGACTAATAATATCATGTTTGGTGTCAAGTCCATATGAATTTGAGCCAGAGACCACGAATTTGAGCTCAAAATATTAATGATATGTACAGTTTACAAATTCACTACTGCTATTATCACAAATCGACTATTTGATAGGTATTTAGCAAAGAATATAGGTATTTAAGATTTTTTGTTTTAAAGCAATTTATTACTTCTATGCCGCGTTCTTCACTAACTTCACACATTGCTCTATTGGCAGAACGCTTGCCTTTGGAATTAAAAGCAGACACTGTGTCACAATCAGTGAATGCGTGAAAATCTCTGAGTGCTAATGGTCAGTTTGCCTTTGCTACCTATGCGCAGCTCACCATTTGCTAAAATCGAAGAGGGACATCAAGCCTGATTTTCGTGCGGCAAAAAGTCATCTAATTCAATTTCCCTGTGCTGACTTGCAATGAATAGTTTAGAGAAAAGCTGCTCATCAGTCATCACACTTCTTATTCTTGTTGCCTGCAGACGTAATTTTTAGTTTAGCCGCGAAGATCTTTTTGTTTACTGTTTTTAAGGGTTGAAAAGTAGTTATTAAGTTATCAACTATATAGTATCTCCCTTACAACCTTATACAGATTGATGCCATCATCTACAAGAGAGTTAAATGTGTCAACACCTTCCCTGCTCACTAACACCCGGCTGTCAATTACTATAAGATCTTCGCTTAATTCCAAGAACGTATAACCAAATTCTAGAAAACTGTCTTTGAGTCGACAACTGCTATGAATCAATAATAATAATAATAATATTGTTAAAATGTAACACTAAGAATCCACTTTATAAATATAAGTACCCAGCTTACGAAATACCCACTATAGTGGTACCATTTATATATATTGTATACATTATATACTTTATTCATACACATACATTTATATACTTTGATTGAAAACTACATAATTAGGTAAACATACCAAGATTCAACGTCATTTGCCATCTAAACCTGAATTGCCACAAAATATTATGCGCCTACACACAAGCCTCTCTCATGTGTGCATTCACCTTCATATTATGTAAATCAATGTTTGTTTTCTATGTTATGTATTATCTGTATTTAATGAAGTTGAATAAAAGCGTGCTAAATCTTAATCTGAAATCTGAAATCTGAGCGCAAGTGTCTTCCCTAAACATAGTCTGGTATGCCGAGTATTGCTCATGTTGTCGAAGAATACTTGGGGTTTCATCTTGTGCGGGAATAAATTCACTGTGTAACCTGCAGACTTTAGGACATGCAACTGATCACCTCCAAAGAGCCATTGGATCTTCTGTTCTGTTAGGCCCACTACACCACGGTCACCCTTAATAAAGAGCATTATTTTGTTCGTGTGCTTTATCTTAGGCAAGGGCAGAGAATGGTCGGGGAGTCTTGTAGATTATATAGTTTCTACTACAGAACTCACGGTGAACGCTGAGAGCTGTGTTTGAGAGCTCTTCAAGGTCTTTTAAATGAATTGTCAATCAGCAAAGGTAATGTGTGTGGTCAAAAACAAGAAACCAAGGAACAATGCGTTTGAGAAATTCTTTGAACAGGTTATAGCTACCATTTCTAAGTGGCCATTGGACTAAAATTTGCTGAGCTTGCATGGCCCAACTCAAATGCGCGCACTCAGGTGTTCATAGGGGCCAGCTCCGTGGGTGCAGGAGGGACAAAGCACCCACGAGATAGATTTGTGTAGGAGATGTGCACCCACACAAATCATCACAAATCATCATCACAAACGGTAGTTCTTCTGCGCATCCACACACATACGGAATTGAATGGTATATATGCAAGATTTATTTTTTCAATGTGACAAACAATTGTAGTAGGGCTGATTCGAAACTATCGCAAAGCCCCCAGTGCCAACCACTAGCGGGGATGAAATATATTCAATCACCTCAGTGACTCACTTCTTTTGGTGGGTTTCCAGTTTTGACTGCACAAAAACTACATTATTTTGGTATTGCATTCAGCCCACAACTTTTTTCTAAAACGCACCAAACGCACTCTAAAAACCTGATTTTCAAAATTTTCGTCTGCGGCGCTATTGTTGGGGGGCTTTGACCCCAAAACCCCCCGTGTGGTCCCTATATACTACCTCCGGGATATTAATTTCGCCTCACCAGTAAAACTATCCCAGAGCCGCTACTGCTCTACGCCATAGTTTGTCTAAGTTTTGAGCACCCACAGTCGTTCTGAAAAGTTGGCGCCCCTGCAGGTATTGATGATTTATGCTGAACGGTTGGTAATACATTACCAAATTTTGCAGGCATGTTAATGAAGTACTTTTATGTAGATATCCACATTTGGATGCAAATAATGAGCCAAAAAGGTTCATTGCAAGACATAAATCCAAAACGCGAAAAAAAATGGGAAATCCAAAACATGGGTTTCAATTCTAGAAATTATCATCAAACCGTTAACATTACGCTGAAACCAAATTAACCTGCTAGTTCACATTGATTTAATCGTTGATATCCAGGATTCAAATATGCGTTAAAATAATCTGTAGGCTACACTTGTAATAAATTCCCGAAGTTCACCAAAATTGAGTAAATTACGGAGATTTTACGATTTGTGTATTCAAAATTATTGAAATAATTTAAGAATTCACGTACTGGATCTCATAGATTGATTCTTTATAAAAGTTCGTGTGATATATTATACCGACGTAATTAACCGTTTACCCGAAAGAAAGAAAAACAGAAAACTGAGTTCTGAAACTCGTCTCCGAGCCAGCCTCAGCGACTCCTCTTAACAACGTCACAAAGTAAACACATGCCAAGTAAACTCCACTATTGAGTTTAAATACTACAAAATACTCAGTTTCTCAATTTTTAGTTATTTAACTTTAATATTGACATAATATTTGTATTCTGAGAGTCACTTACATACGAAAATGACTCCCAAACACAGATGAATTTGAAAAACTGCAAGAATTGGTTTCTAAGGTCAACATTCCAAAAAACGCCGCCATCTTGGATTTGAAGGGAATTTTTATTGCCTCCACATCTTAAAAAAATCTTTTGGGTACCAGCTTCAACTGAGCCAAGTGCCAAACCGTGTTAAAAAAGAGCAGCATATTAATCAGCACAATAATCATTAACCACCTGTTGAGCACCTCTGGTTGCCGCAGCAATGACTGGCCAATAAGTAAAAAAAGGAATTTTGGTTTTAAATTAAACATTATAATCATAATAATTTAATGCTAGAAGCAATTACAGGGGTGGTGTAAAGGAATTTCTACGTTGGACCCAATCTAAGAAGATTTTCTTGAAAATACTACTAAATACATGTTAAACTTCTAGAATTTCACCCGGATTTTTATTTTAACATTATTTTTGTGTTATTCGAGTCGGAAATATACGAAAACGATACCAAACATGATTTATTAGACACATCAAAAGAGTTTTTGTATCTGAGAACATCGTTTTGAAAAATGGCCGCCATTTTGAATTCTAAGGGAAATTTCGAGTGCCTCCACATCCTTAAATATTACTTTTGGTCCCACCTACAACTGTGCAAAGCGGCAAACCGTGTTCAAAAAGTGCAGTATTATCGTTTTTCATGTCGTGTACCGCTACCACTACAAATGGATGTGAGTATGACTATAACTTTTGACCAGACAATGACATTTTGTTCAATAATCAATACCTACTGAAGTCTGATTCTAAGATCAATCTCAGCCACTTTGATATTTCGGAGTCCGACAAACGTACCGGCCGTCTTGAAATGATTTGACAAGATCGACTTGAATATTGCAGAACAATTATTACAGTATGTAAAGAACAGAACAGATCAGTCATCAAATAATTATACGAGAACGAGACAGAGAGAAACAAAGAAATTCCAAAGAAGGAATTCCAATTTATCCTGATTATACAAACAATACGTACCTGTAACTGTACACATTGTCATGAGTGCGTCTACAATAATCAATACACATAATTCGCACATCATAATATATATTTTATATAAAATGACAATATAAGCTTAGCCGCCTAGATCTCTTTTTGTTGCTGCAATACGAATAAATATAAGTGAATAGTATCGATTAGCATAAGTAATAAATTATGACAATTTCAAGAAAATATTTAGTTTTCCTTGTGAGTGGCAACTCAGAACTGTAGAGAAACGACAAGTAAAGTTTAATGCTGCTTCAATTATTTAATTATTTTCATGCCATCAGCACTATAATGTGTAACTGGAAATTGCGATGTATTATATCTATATCTTGTCAGAGCTCTCCATTATGATTTCGAATACCGCACTCCGCACTACTAGCTGACAAATAAGTAAATGACAAAAGAGTTTTTTAACCAGCACGACAGAGCTGATCGGCGACGGCGGGAGACATAAGCTCCCAGTCCGTCTCATAACACGCGATCTATAGCCAAGGTCACTTGGCGCAGGAAAGAAAAGCCCCGGCCAGCGGCGTAAATAATGGGGCTGGGTCGAGGGGGCACAATTTTTGTATATGAAGATATTATGCAGATAGAGATATTTTCACACTATGCCATTGTTTCAAACTTCTATTTTAAGGTTTTTGTCAATTACTCTTTTGTTTTTTGTGGTGAATACATGATTTTCAGCGTAAATTCACATGTACGAGAGTAATTTGATTAGTCTAGTTTCGTTTTTTAAATATACTAACGGATAATTTAAATAAGGTTTTCATAAACATAATACTAAAGATTTTAATATTATGCGTGCCACTTTAATAAGAAATTATTTTTTAAGGTACACAAAAACGTATGAGGTCTAAGTTTGAGATATTTCTAGGATCCCTGAAAAACACAAAAAGAAAGTACCGGTAGTTATTTGTAAGGCAAGGCGCAAACAAATACAAAAAGAATACAAACGAGAAAAATATATTCATAGGATATTTTATTTATTATATTTATTTATTTAATATCTTTCCTTTTTACTTAGAAAACTGATTTACAACTTATAATCAATAAAATAAAATAAATCTAATTTCATAAATGCAGACACAACAACGAACTACAGTCAACCAATTGTATTGTTGTCTATGTTTATTCAAGTTTAGATCTCTTTTGCTGGGATAGGTATAGAACTGAAGAACAGTATATAATCCATTATGTTTTATTATATTCTATTTCCAATTGTGTACCTGGTTACAAACATACTTACATTTCTTATTAAAATTAAATACACGTGTTCATAACTTATCACAATTAATTATTTACTTGAACACACACAGCAATGTTGTTGCTAGAGGGTTGAATATACGTTTTCCCATGTCATTCCAATTTCAATTGTCGAACCACAAAAGAGTGGTTCCCAACATCCGTATTTTTCAAATTTGAAAACCGTTTCTGACCGCTATCGTGTCTCCCTTTCTGCGCCACAGTTCTCCTGCTAATGTTTTATATAGGGTACATACTTTTGAGGTTTCCTCCGTTCATGCAGTGTTACCCAGACCAATTATTAGATCATTTCCGCAACAAGTAACAATTTATTTAAATTACAAGGAATCACAAGGTATCCGCACAAAGGCACAAAGTATACGCTTTGATGGCCAGTACGGGCAAGTTCCACAAAATAAAGACCCAGCAAACAGAAATCATCTTGCCCGCATAATGCCCGCATCCCTGCCCGCAAGTTGCCCGTACGGGCATGCCATGAGGGCGCCCTTAAAAATATGTCACCCCCGCCCGCATCCTGCCCGTACGGGCAAGCCCGCATTGTAGCTCATGCTGCCCATACGGGCAAGCCCGCATTGTGGCTCATCCTGCCCATACTGGCAAGCCCGCATTGTAGCTCATCCTGCCCATACTGGCAAGCCCGCATTGTGGCTCATCCTGCCCGTACATGCAAGTCCACGTACGCTACGCCATCTAGTATACACGCAAGTAGCCCACGAACCAAAAATAAGAATAACAAAATTAAAAAATTAATCACTTTTAAGGGGTTTAACTAATTTCATATTAGAGATCGATAAGGAGAGAACAAATACAATTGTCACGTTCGACAGTTTTCTAAACGGCCGACTATCTAGTCAAAGACTACTGTGACGTTCAGACCTTAATTGGTCCTCCCCCTAATCACACCTTGATTTCCTTAATTGTTGGGCGCCATATTGACTTACAATAATGCTAATTCTAATTCACTAATTGGATGAACCAATTTGTTCAGGTTGGTCCGGTATCTGGATTCCCTAATCCTGGAATACAAATTCTACTATGACAAATGATGAATTGCAGACAATTTGTCTGGCTTCGGAGCCCCGACTGGATGTCTGGTGCCGTGTCTCGTTCCACTGCAGCTGGTACAGACCCTCCCAAAACACTATTGGTCTAGTGACAGGACAATAGGTCATGCACAATCTACAGAGGTTGTGAAACGTGTAGTGGTTACAATTCCTGGTATATTGTTACGGTTGATAAATGGTGATACAAATTATATAAGCCCTACCTAGTCGGATCCTTCTATTACAAATGAGGTGGCTGAGCCCAAGTTGACAGTGGTCTGATGGACCTTGAATCTACTAAATTACTATTATTAATACTGTGGTGTTTGTACTCATCTGTCTCCTTTTACTGCGATGTTCGATGATGATTGTTCGATGGGGACAGTATTTAAATCAGGGTTGTTGATTTAAATAAATACACACACACTGGGTACGAAGTAATCCAAGTTTGCGATATTCTGAGTCCTCCTGAGGATGCCGTCAGTTTCATCTGGTGAAGACGATCACTTCACTGCCGTCGATCGATACATTCGATTCCCGCGTCGTCACTGCTTGCATCAGTCGTTTGATCAGATTCACTTATTATTCTGGTTGTTGTTCTCTTTAGTTCGTACCGTGTACCACGGGTAAATTAAAATTATAGTTCAAGCCGCGTCGATTCCATTCGCTTCGCTCCCTATCAAATCACTCTCAATTTCAAATAATATTCCAATTCACTGTTCGCTCTGCTTCGCTCCCTATCAAATCACTCTCAATTTCAAATAATATTCCAATTCACTGTTCGCTCTGCTTCGCTCCCTATCAAATCACTCTCAATTTCAAATAATATTCCAACTTGCTGCACTCTCTACTACTCCACTTTGCTCACTATCAAATCACTTTCAACTTCAATTAATATTCCAACTCTCTACACGCTCTACTACTCCACTTCGCTCACTATCAAATCACTTTCACCTTCTCGACCCCCGAGACTTAGGCCGTCCTAAGTATTACCGTCGTAACTTCATCGTGAAGTCGGGCAGGCACGTTGCCCTCCGCCGAGTAACTGCCACGACTTTCCTTGCTGTTTTTCCAGCTCCTCGTCGGTCAGCTGAGCTAACCCCGTGGAATCATGGGAATTCCTTGAAAAACTGTCTTTTGCCTCTACCCGGCTCGCGCTAAAACTCGCCCTAGCTGGCTTCGCTCTCCGCCATATACCCTTGTGGTTTCCGTTGTGGCCTTCACGCTCACAACGATCGGGATGTATGTAAGCCTTGGCTGCATCTTTACCCTTGGACTGTTCCTCGAAGCCAATTATAATCGTGTTCGCTAAAGCAGTCGAGCGGATTAATTCCGACTTCGTGGCGGCTCAGTGTGCATCGCTGCACATTGGTACACCGTCTCGTGTCGCCCTGCCAGTCATTGCTATTCATTCTGATAGCTCGAGGGATGTTTTCGCGACATTTTAGCCTCGAACTAGCCTCCTTCCCCAGGCTCAGACAATTCATTTAGCCTCCACTGCAGTCCCGGTTTAATATTTTGCTCTCTTCGTTTCTCGATTCTCCAGTTTCTGTGTGATTTCACGTTCCCATTTGCCACCTTTACTTGATTGCGATGCTTTGATTACCTCCTAATTACATTATTATTTGTTATATTAACTGTGGCTGATTTGCATTTTGGTAGGCAAATCAGTTATTGAATAAATTATAGCGATATTTGCATTTTTGACATGCAAATGAGCTATCCGAAAAATATTTTGTGGTTAAGGAAGGTCTAATGGAGACACGGAGAAGCCGTTCCATTACACAATTATATAGACAGAACATCAGGGCCTGGATTCTTCAAAACGCCTAACTAAGACGTGTCTTAACTAGGACACTCTTAAGTCATTCTAGCTACTTAGGACACGGATCGGTATTCCTGAAAAATCTTAGCCCGTATTCTTCAAAGTGCCTAGCGCTAGGACACTTCTGAGACGTGCAAAAGATAGGTCAGCTCTGCGCGCGTCTTAGCGATGTCCTAGTGAGCAATGGCGGCGACCACGAAAGCTGGCTGTACCACCTCGAATGTAAAAGTCACAATTAAAAATGTTTGTGTCATCAGATTTGAATAAGAGTGGTATTTTTGGATGCAGAAAAATTTGCAAATAAAAGTAAAACAAATCATGTAATGCAACATTTTGTTTTAACAATAAAGGTAATCTAACCTAAAATTTGACAGGTAGGGGCAGGCCCTTTGGAGTATCCCCCCTAACCCCCCACGCTTACGTTTTTTTTCCCTTTTTAAAACGTATTGGGGTAAGTTTTTGCAATTATAAATAAATGCAAGGGTAGAGAACTAATCCCGTACTTTATTCATTTTGCTTTACGCCCTGAATCTAAAAGGCTAGGCCTAGGCGTGGGTAGGCTAGGCTGAGCATTATTGAAAGGGTTGCGACCTCTGTAGGCTATGGCCCTACTAGGCCCTATTCATCTAAAACCCTATTTTTTTTGAAAAATATGGGTACTTAGGCCCTCACGAAATACTAATTAAAAATGAAATGCAAAGAGGCTATACCCAAGGCCTAGCTAGCCTATCCCAGGGAGGGATCAAACCCAATCTGAAGGCCTGGGCCAACCCCCTAATTTTGAAACTTTAGGTAGGCCTAGCTACTTAGCCCTACTTGTAGCCTACTGGCTATAGGCCTACTAGGTTTGCAATGGGCCTCGGGGCTAGCAATGTCGTTTTGGGCCAACGGGCTGGTCATTCCCCTGTCCCTAGGCCTACCCCTATGATTTGGGCTTATGGCTAACACTGCCTAACCTGGGTTCTGGGCTTCCCTACAGCTATGTCTAGGCTTAGGCTTTAAAGTGGCCTATGATCCTACTTCATATAGAGTACTTTTTAAAAAACAATTTTTTACCTTAATTCAACAACCGCAAAGGATCTTTCGTATATTGATCATTCCGGCTGCTGCTAACCGAGTGACAAATTAAGCATATTAAATGTTGTTGTATCTCAGTGTAATTAAGTTTAAATAAATTTAAGTCAGTAGGCTCTACTTCTAGACTATGAGGGGTTGAAACCACTGCGCAGTGGGCCCCTAAGTAAACGCATCCTTTTTTTTATTTCTAAAAAGGTTTAGTAATGGGCCCCTTTTTAATTTTTTCTCGGGGACTGGACTGAAAGCTGGGGGGGCCCGAGGTCCCCCTGACCCTGTCATCCTGATCCAGATTAAAACATATTTTTAACTTGAAAAAATATTGTTCCTACTGACATTTTTTAACATTTATAATTATAAGGGTTCGTTCTCTGTAAAAGGGGGCAGGTATATCTAACATATTTTTTTAAATTTTGAAAAATTTTTGTTTGGGTTTTAAAAATAGTCAGCATTTTAAGATAAGCACTTTTGTAGAGTCAAAACCTTTTTTAAAAAAAATAGGCCTACCAAAAAAACCAAATGACTAGGCCTACAACAAAATAAAACCCCCTTTCCAAATACATTCCACACACTAAGTTTACAGTTACACCATTCTGTACAAAGACAAATAAAAAAGGGAAAAAATTTTTCTTAGAAAAATCTTGTCAACTACTTTAAAGTTAGGTAGTATGGAATGAGGGCTAGTAAGCACTGAAAGCAAACTCCGGGTACCTAAGTTTAAAATTTGTATTAAAAAGTAAAATAAATTGTTTCCGCGTTGTATTTTTGAAACACTACCATGGCATTTTCCCTAAAATTAAAGGGTTATTTTGAGTAGACTAGTACACTGTCAATAGCTTTTCCCTTTTAAAACAAGATGTACCAAACATCCCGGGTAGTACCATCCTATGCTATCCACTGAAAAATTTTGGTTGAAAGACAAAATTTTTTTTAAATTTGGTGATGTTTTTCTAAGTTTGGGGAATTAACTATAATTACCTAATTCCAAAATTAGAACCTAGCAACCACTTGTTTTTATGCTTACACAATTTTTGTTTTACAAGCCACCTCCCTTTTTTTGCAAAATTTGGAAAAGGGTCTTGAGAAAAATTAGTTAAAAATTGGGCCTCCCTTTTTTTTAAAAATTGTAAAAAAAATTCCCTGATGGTAGTATTTTATACCCTGCA
This sequence comes from Sweltsa coloradensis, assembly GCA_024449915.1. Lineage (NCBI taxonomy): Eukaryota > Metazoa > Arthropoda > Insecta > Plecoptera > Chloroperlidae > Sweltsa > Sweltsa coloradensis. Next base: position 27,064 of record JAMZAV010003463.1, read on the forward strand.
GTAGGCCCCTAAGTGTACAAATAATTTCACCCTATAGGCCTCCCCAATTTTTTTTTTAAATTTTTTTTTTTACCTATAGGGGTTGTTTGATCCCGAAAATTAAATTTAAAATTAATTTTACAAATCTGCAAAATTTTCAGAGGTATATAAAAAATTAACAATGAAAAAACTTTTTATTCAAATATCAAATAGACCCTAAAACCAAAACACTTTAAAATAAATTCTTTACAATTTTAATAATAGTAGTCAGCACTGAAAAAAAAATTAATAATGATAAATATAAAAATGATATAAAACTTTAAAAAACAATATAAAATTAAAATGAATAGTCTTAAATAGGTCTGTTTTTAGGTGAAGGTGTAAACTTTTTGGAAAATGCTGGTAAGTCACGGTTTAGTGCTGATTATTCTAGAAAAATTTTTAAATTCAACATTAGGGTGGGGGTTGTAAAGAGACAGTAGGTTGTTGGACCAAACTACATGTAAAACTTTATTTCAATGAGAAATTTTGAATCTTTATAATGTAAAGTTTATCTTATTTTTTTTAAATTGTGTTTTGACAAAAAGGGGAAAAAATTTCCTATATTAGTCCTAATTGCCCCATTATTCACTATTCAGGAAATCTGTAATTTTGACTTTCCGCATTTTGTTCCCCCTTGCCCCAAAAATTACCCCCCGTTTTTTTAAAATTGTGTTTTTGTGTAAGAGCGGAAAATTTCCAATTTTCCCAGCCCCCTTTTTCACATCTATTTTCTGCTTTTTAAAAAAAAATTTGGGTTTTTTTAAATTTTTGGGCACCTCCCGCTCAAAGTTACCATTACATATTTTTGGGATGTTTTTTAAAGAAAGAGGGGAAAATTTCCGATTTTTCTCCCTAAGGAAAATAGTTTACATTTGCACAATTTTTCTGCTAAATGCCTCACATATGGGCAAAAAACCCCCGACTACAGAAAAAATTAAAATTTCGCGCGCTTTTTATAACCTTTTCCTTTTGGTCCAAAATTAAAAATGATGACTCACTTGACTTAATCTACTTTGTCAAATTTTTTAGGACCTCTGAGATTTTCTTAGGCACCTGAAGAAAGGGCGTGAAAAAACTAGGACGTCTTGGAACGTCTTAGTTAAAATGCCCCTCATGTCTTAGTTAGGACACGTCTTGCACAAAGAAAAATTTTTTAGGCGCTTTGAAAAATCAGGCCCGAAGTAAAATTTTTTATCCCCAAGCCCCCGGACTCAACAGAGAACCTCCCTCCATTCCGGACGCGTTCACCACTCGGACCTGCACCTGTGATAACGGGCGCGTTACTGGCTTACGAGCTATTTAGCCCATGTGCGGTATTCGGAACGTACCTGCAGACGCTACTTGCGTTTTCGGTATGATTTGTTATTTTTTTGTTTTATTTTTTTTTTAACTTATGGTTCATGTTTTTTTAACAAAAAATTAATATTTAAATTTGATATTTTCTTTATTTTTTTATTGATGGCTTCAACAAATAAACTAAAATAAAACTACTCAAATACAAATTTTTATGTAGGAATACCTTAATTATATTGTATATATTGGTAATTATTATAATTGGTAAATATTATTGGTATTGGTATTATTTTGGGGAATAATGAAGACATACATTCAGCAGAAAAAAGTTTTTTTAAAAGACTTAAAATCTACATGACATTAAAAAGAAAAAAATAGCTTTGGTTTGTCAATCCAAAAAGCACTACCAAAATTAATTCTGTTAGTAGGTGAGATTTCTAATGTGAATTTAAAAAAAGGTTATACAATTTCGGAAAAATGCGTGAGGATTTCAAAAAAAATAATTTAATATAATGTTTTTTGAAAAAATTAGTGCTAATCATAATATGTGTATATAATGGAAGTGTCAAAAATCCTTAATAACTTAAAAATCATATTTATATATATATACGATAACTAACCTTGTGTAATAAGCTTAAAATCTGCTCTTTTAAATACAATTATTCAATTTTTACTTTTGGGAAAAACGAAAACTCTTGTTAGACGAGTGAGTGACCATGGTTGGTCCCGTAACCTTCCCTTTTTCCCCCTACCTAGGGCCTCTCCATCCACATAGGCTATAGAGTGGGCATTAGGGCCTTTACATTGACTCTAAAAACCCATAATTATACTTTATAATTTATCAAACTTAAATGCAAATGTCCGGATACTCATAAACACTGACGCTCACTCGCTAACACGTTTTGGCGTTTTCCTATCTAGTAGCAAAGGGCCCTTTTTCCCAAAATGTGGAAGACTGGGTTTTAAAACCCCTCCGTGGGGGAAAGGATTTTCTAATTTCTGGATCGTATTTAAAAATTATTAAACATGTTTTAAAATGCTACTATACTACAAAAACAGGGGCAGTACAAAATAACCAAAGATTGAAAGGGTTTTAAACTCAATCTCTCAGCGGAATTTGGGGGAACCCTTAGGTGCAAGATTCGATACTTTTGGTCACTGAATCAATAGGCTGAAAAAAATCTTCGATAAAAATGACTTCTTAAAACAAACTTTGTCGTTAAAATTTAAAAAAAAACTACGAATTTTTCCCTTATTTTTTTAATTTATTATTAAATTTTGTAGGGTTAAATGTAAAGGGTTTTTCTATTTTTAGCAGTTCTCAGTTTCCGGTCCGGGTGCTGTTTAAATTTTAGCTAAACTATTTTTCGTAGGGGCCCTAAGGGGCCGGACAAACAAAAAAAAAGATTAAAACCAGGTAAATTCATCTAACTACAATTCTTTTGATCCCACTTTGCAGTGTTCTTGGAGCAGATTCCATCCTCAAAAATGATGCCCGCTCTTTTTTCCTTGCCCCTTAGGGCGGAATGGGGACTTGCCCGCAATCCCCCCAACCATATTCCCGCATGTTGCTTTTATCTTTCCCTTGGGGGAATGGGGGCTTGCCCGTAATCCCTCCGCAAACCCTGATGCCCGCATGTTCTTCATCTTCCCTTAGGGCGAAATGGAGACTTGCCCGTAATCCCCCGCAACCCTGATGCCCCATCTTTCCCCTACTCGCCCTTAGGGCAAGATACGGGTAAGATGGAATTAAATTTTCGGGGAAATTTCAAAATGCCCATAAACCGCCCAACGGCAAAATGGGGCAATTCCAAAATGCCCTAATCCGCAAAAAGCCCGCACTGCCACTTGCCCGTATAGGCCCCCAATTTTCCGCACTGTTCTAATTGCGGGGAGCTTTGTAAAGGGGAAATTAGTCACACTACCTCTCATATTAAAAAAAAAAATAAAATACAGCTCTCTAAACAGGTTTTTCATTTTTAAAAATTCCTGTCAAAAACTGCCTATACAAATTATAGAAATTAACCAAAAAACAAAAATTTGGGAAATGGGTTCCTGCCATCCTCGGAAAAAACGCGGAAGTCACAAACGGTGAAATGTAAACAATGGCTTTAGCCCTTTGGGGTGCAAAACGTTTTTTTTTTGATGTTTACTTCTAAATTCGAGCAAGTTTTTTGCGTTAGAAACACTAAAGTAGAATCATTTTTAAATTTTTTATAAGTTCCCATAAATCTAAATTTGCAAGATCCTGAGGTTACCCTTTCCCTTTTAAACGTTTCTAATTTGCAAAACCTTCCTGGAACAGTAAAATTAAAAATTAAAATTTTAAAATCGACGGGGGCTGAAACTCTGGGTATATTGCGAGTGGAATGATGCGTGGCCTTTCCCCCCCAGATTGTCCCTATTACATTTCTTGTCGTGCGTCAAGACTCACCCATCGCACAACCAACACACACACAATCATGCAATCATGGGCGATTACACAAACCAAAGCGAGTTTCCCACTCCAGACACAGCTAACTTTGCGAAATGAAAACAAGTGCCCCCGGAGCTAGACTACCCCCAACAATATTTACAATAACTTCTAAGATATTTGCTTTTAAACTATACTAGATTTTGAGAATTTTGGGACGTTCTTAAATATAATATTATGTAGAGACCCAATTTTTTATTTTTTTGATAACTGCATTTTCCTTTACATTTTATTTAATAACTCTTTTTTTTACGCACCGAAAAAATAACGAAACTAGGACCCCAAAAAAAATATTCTTTTGATAGTTACAAAAAATTTTATGTAAAATCTTACCCATTTAGATTTTTTCCTAAGTGGCAGAAATCGCGACTCCCAGCCCCTTAATGTGGGCCCCATATTCCCTTTCCGTCATTTTTCATTTTTTATAATTGGTTTGGCGTAGCGGCAAAAACGAGTGAAAACAAGTCTTCAAATTTTTTACTGACCCCCAAAAAATTTAGCTCGGGGGGTTTTTTTTTTTTAGTTTTTTTTTTTTCTGTTTTGGTCGCTTCTACCGGGAAAACGGCATATGCGTCTTTATGAATTTTCAGGGCCTTCGAAATCTCCGAAATTAGACTTGCTACGTTTTGGTACAATCGAAGAAATTTTCTCATAAAACGTACTTTTTAAATTTTTTTATTTATTTTAATTTTTAAAATTTTTTTTTTTTTTTTTTTAAATTTTTTTTTCTTTTTGGGGTTTTTTTTTTTTTTTTTTTTTTTTTTTTTTTGTTTTTTTTTTTTTTTTTTTTTTCCCAAAAAAAATTTTTGGTTTTTTTGGGGGTTTTTTTTTCCTTTTTTTCTTCATAATTCGTTTTTTTTTTTGGGGGGAAAAAATTTTACCAAAAGAAAAGTGCTCGAAGGGGCCTCACCATTATTGTCAAAAAAAATAACAAAAAATCTCAGCTTTTCATGGCCTACTTTTAATAAATTTTTAAAAAAACCAGTAGCCATGTTTAAAAAAATTTAAAATGCCTACTGATTTGCGTTTTTAATGGAAAACCTTTTTTTTTAAAGGAAGTTTTTTATTTTAGATACTAAAAAAACCCCAAATCGTTGTTTTAAAAATAGTAAAAGGTTTTTATGGGAACTCCTTTCCTCCCCTACCAAGGTGGGGCTAAATCAATAAAAAATTATACCCCAAACCTGGCTTAATATATTAAAACCTTTTTTTTTTTTTAAAATTGAACATTCAAAATGGAACGTGTTAAAAAGTTTTTTCGTGAAATATTTTAAAATTTTCCCAATTAAAAAACACCTAAATTTTTATTTATTTAATAAAAATAAATTGGGGAAAAAAAATAAAAAAAATTCCCCCCAAGGTACAAAAAAAAACCCTTGCGGTAGGCACACTTACCAAAAGGGCCCTCACGCCACGGTTGCGTTTTCCGTATTATAAAAAAATTTTCATATTTTAAATACTTTTTTTTTATTTAGGAATTTAAAGAAGGACTACGATTTTAGCGTCTCAAAAAAACCGTCCCATGCTTTTAAAATTTTTACCCAAAAAGTTCAGCTTCGGGGATTTTTGGATAAAAACGAAGACAGAAAGAATAAAAAGAAAACGTTTTAGTTGAATGGAAATCGTGGCGCTCCCTGTTTTAAAAGGAAACGCCAAGTCTTTTTAAACAGTGAGTGACCCAAATGTTTTAGTACCCGGGAAATCCCCCTTTTCCCCCCCTATACCCAAGGTGATCAGCCCAGTATGGGGGATTATCCTACTCAAAACTGGCTACTCACTGTTAAAAACGAATTTGGGTTTTTTTTTTTAAAATTTAAAATTTAAAAAGCGAATCGTGTTCAAAACGTATTAGCGTAAAACATTAACAAATTTCCAAGATGAAACAAAATCACCTAATTTTTATTTCCCATTTAACACCCCTCAAAAATAATATGTGGATGTAAAAATATAAAAAAAGTTCGAACTAACGGGAATCGAACCCCAACCCTCCGTGTGGTAGGCTAAATGCTTACCACTAGTGCCATGCAAGCCACGCAAATCACGTCCCGCTAGCTGCTACTAAACTAGGGAAACGCCAAAGTCGTTGTTAAACGAGTGAGTTAGCCAAGTGTTTTGACTTCTAAAACCGGACCGTCTGGTCACCTGACAGGAACTCACTCTGCTTGCCACAATAATTATTTAAATTGAACATTCAAAATGCGAATCGTATTCAAAACGTATTAGCGTGAAACATTAAAACAAAATCACCTAATTTTTATTTACCATTGAACACCCCTCAAAAATAATATGTGGGTATAAAAATATAAAAAAAGTTAAAACTGACGGGTATCGAACCCCATGCATCCGTGCGGTAGGCTAAATGGTTACCACTAGGCCATGCAGGCCACGTCAACTTCGTCCCGCTGACTGCTACGAAACAAATGCCATTGATATTATTAAAAATCACATTTTTATTTATTGTAGGCTTAAATCGCAATGGATCAAGCTGATTTTGTTAACAGTTCTCAGTAAACTTGTACCGGATGTCTGTTTAAAATTTCAGCGCAATCTGTTCATCGCGGTTCGGCTAATTTTCGACGTACAGACAGACAGACAGAATCACAGAATGAGAGCCGTTTGAGTTGAATGGAGACACTCAGTCGCTCCGCTCCCTCGTTTAATAAAGTAAGTTATTGAAATTAATTAGTATTGGTGGGCAACATTTTCTTGGCAAAATATCATCGACCTTCGTCATTCAACATTATTTGATACACTTGTTTCTGTATTTAATAGTTGAATAGTGTGGTTTGTTCTTTTCGAGCTAATATCATCAAATAATCTCAATTATTTGTTGTTATTTAAAATGCCATTAAATTCCCGTTTTTAATAAAGCCGATCCCCAAAACTTATGAATTTTACTAATAAAATACGCGGACGATATGACATAATCAACAATGTTTTCGCAAATGATCAGAAATGTAACAAAAATCGAGTTGAACCTAACTGAATATACAGCGCCCGCCGTAAGTAACTCGCCTCTTTTACCGATCGGTCCGACATGTTGCGTTTTAGTGCTGCCATCTATCTTTGCTTGGAAACGCGTATAGCAAGAGTGTTGAATATTGTTAGAACGTGATAATGACGTCTGAGACTAAATTTATTTTTTAGTAGGTTTAGTGTTAAAATATATATATATAAAAAAAATTCAAATATCCATGTCTGTTAATGGTAATGGTTCTTGTTCTTGCAGTATTTGGGTTTTAACAATAGGTACCTACGTTTATCTTAACACAGTGTTAATGCAAATTTTCGTTTCACTTCGTAGTTTCCATTTCACTTGAGTTTCAGTATCACTTGAAGTTTCAGTTTCTGATTCACTTTCAGTTTCACTTTCAGTTTCAGTTTCGCCGCGATGTTACTCATAGAGAAATGTAGACTTCAACTTTAACTTTAACATCAACTTCATTATTAACTTCACTTCAACTCAACGTCTACTTTAGCTTCAACTTCAACTTATACTTGAAATTCTCATAAAACACAACAGTAACTAAAATTTAAAAAAATATCGTATGATTTCTATTTGCAATTTACCTATTGCTTTTATTTCTTGTTATCATTCTATTAATCTTAAGTTTTCTTAAAGTTTAACTATCTGCTTTTGTGATTATATTACCATTACTTTAACTTACCACAACCACAATAACCATCACTACATCCACCAACACCCTACTTTAGGGGTGGAAAGGAAATTATCTAGCTTGCTAGTCAACAGGTCGAAAGGGTTATATTGTAATTGTCCCACTTGTTGCACAGCCGTCATTGAAGCGTTGAGAGGGAATCTGGTCTTCTTCGTGATATATGTACTATATGATGGAATATAGTTAATTAACTGCAATGAAACAAAATATTAACCACAATTAATATTATTTTTATTTTAACAATAAATGGTGAACTAAGAGCTAAAGCCCAATACCATTGAAACTTATCACTGATATGAAATTAGGATATATGTCCGATTGTAATCTTCGATCATATTTACATAGTAAAATAAATCAGCAGTTAAGATTATTTTAAATGCACTGTTATTAAGATTTCGATCGACGATTTAAAAAAGACAAAAAAGAAGATAGGAAATGTTCATCTCTGAAACTAACCTAGCATGAAGGTAAGAGTAAAAATCTGAACCAAGAAGCAAACTCTGACATTGATATTGTGATATTGTCTCCCTTTCTTCCCCTGCAAAAACCAATTTGATAGAAAAGACCAGCTGTTTCTACTTTATATTATCTCAACAAAGAGTTACTAACAATAACAGTGGCTAGATACAACGGCACGTTCTGTTGGTTATACCGCCTTCTAGATGACAAAGATTTATATATTTATATTAATATTTACAAAGATGTTGTCCTCCTTGTAAATCAGTTTTTATAACTGAATAGGATAGACGTTGAATAAATAAATAAATAAATAAATAAAGCTTTTCACATGGATATTGTTAAACATTTAAGGTTTTTTGCGGCCCGAATATATTAAAAACGTGTGAAACTGGTCATTTCGCCGCGTCGCACGTTTCGTTACCACTGTGGATCCCATCTTCAGGATTTTAACCAACTGGTTTTTTTAAAATTGAAAAATCAATTGGTTAAATCTAAATCTTATATTTTTCATTATTCTAGCATTTTTTCAATTCCACATTCAATAATCCAAACATATTTTAGGATAGTTATTATTTATGCCAAAGACTGTAATGATAGGCTATGCCGGTATGTAATGATCGCATCTATATACAGCTGGGCTCATCTGATATAGTGGTCCCAACGAAAGAATGCAGATGTCTCGAAATTATTTTCCCAACATTACAACTTTGTCAACACTATTCACGCTAGCTCAGCGTGGATCTAGCACACGGAGGAAAAGGGGGAGTTGAAGTCTAATATTCACTATTATACAAACTGTTGTTTGTCGGCGGTGAAACTGAAGCTGAGAGTGAAACTGAGACTGAATCACAACTGAAACTAAAAGTGATACTAAAACACTGCAAGTGATACGGCAATTTGCATTTAGCTCCAAATTCCCCATTTATTGTTTAAATGAAATGATTATTAATTGTTGTTATTATTTTGATTCATTTGAAGCTTAAGTTAAAGTTGTGATTTATGTGAAGTTAAAGTAAAAGTTGAAGTTTAAGTTGAAGGTTGTGATAAAGTCGATGTTAAAGTTGAAGTAGAAGTCTAAGATTCACTATTATACAAACTGTTGTTTGTCGGCGGTGAAACTGAAGCTGATAGAGTGAAACTGAGACTGAATCACAAACTTAAACTAAAAGTGATACTGAAACTGCAAGTGATACGGTAATTTGCATTTAGCTCCAAATACACCATTTATTGTTTAAATGAAATGAATATTAATTGTAGTTATTATTTTGTTTCATTTGAAGTTCAAGTTAAAGTTGTGATTTATGTGAAGTTTAAATATAAGTTGAAGCTAAAGTTGACGTTTGAGTTGAAGTTTATGATAAAGTCGATGTTAAAGTTGAAGTTGAAGTATAAGATTCACTATTATACAAACTGTTGTTTGTCGGCGGTGAAACCGAAGCTGAGAGTGAAACTGAGACTGAATCACAAACTGAAACTAAAAGTGATACTGAAACTGCAAGTGATACGGTAATTCGCATTTAGCTCCAAATACACCATTTATTGTTTAAATGAAATGAACATTAAATTTTACCCAGCAAACACACAAATTCACTTTTGTAACTAATCGGTGCTGGTTTGTTACCACACATGTCAATTTACTGCCGTGTGCCCTTTCGCGTGTTTTCATGATTGCCGTCTCGTCACCGTTCCGTTATCTGCTTTTCCCTTGCGTTGCATGAATTCTTGTATTAATAACCGGCACCAGATTGTTACCGATCGGGCACTGTCAATTGTCTACCAAACCGATACCCTTTTACTGCCGTACAGTCTGCCCTTTGGACCTTAATACGGCACTCAAATGGCATACTATAACTTTTATTATATAAAGAAACAAGAGAGATGTTTTATTATATTCATGCTCATTTGGTGTTCACGTTTTGTTATTAATTGCTGTTTAGTATATGTATATTGGAACCATTTATATTGTGTATGCTTGTATACATGTACAATACAGTAAGGCAATATAATTTGCTAATTTTAGCCAGTGAAACAAAAAAGCATGTTGGAATTATTACTGAAATCAAATCAATCTAGACCATAAAGATCTTTCAACACGAGTTGTATGTACTAGGAAACGCTCAGTTGGACGCGTTGATAAGCGAGCACGTGCTATAGCTAGACCCACATTGCACATTTTTTTTTTTTTTTAAATTAACGACGTTCGCGTTTCCAGTATTATTTATCCCCCCAAAATACAAAAATTTGTAAAAAAAAGACGGCAGCCAAGCTCTCCTTCAAAAGTCTTCGGCTGTGAATGCTGTGAGATATAGAAGTTGAGCCAAGCTTTTATTCTTTCTCCCCAGTTTCGCTTTGAAAATATGTAAGATCTTTCGCCTTTTTGACGAGCCCCAAAGCCAACGATTTTTGTGGTAAAAAAGTAAAATTTTTAAACTCAAAATCAAAAAAAAATTCTTGGCCAGAACCAAATTCAATGGCCAAGTCATTTTTTATGATTTCGAGTTTAAAAATTTTACTTTTTACCACAAAAACGTTGGCTTGGCGCTCGTCAACAGGCGAAATGATCTTACATATTTTCAAAGCGAAACTAGGGAGAAAGAATAAAAACTTGGCTCCAACTTCTATATCTCACAGCATTCACAGCCGAAGACTTTTGAAGGAGAGTTTGGGCTGCCGTCTTTTTTACAAATTTTTGTATTTTGGGGGGATATCACATCTTTTTGTTGTTCGTTCGCTATCAAGGTGTGAATGATGGACTTTGAATGATTAAATTTGTTAAGTTAAAAGTTGTTTTTTTACATTTTTGGGGCCCACGGTCCCCCCAAAGATCCCCCTTAAAATAAATAAATAAATAAATTTTTATTTAGAGTCTACCCACTCAGTTTATATATAACTGATTTTCAGTGGGGGACTTTAAATCAAAGCGACCAAGCCAACCCTGCAGGCCCCGACGCAACCCGACGAGTGAGCGATAACCAACCAAAGATCGATATTTTTAATAGGAAATATATCAATCATGGTATGGACAGTGCGAACATCCGCGATCAAAAGCCAGAATCAACAAGGCCGATCCAAAAACAACTCTGAAATTTATTATGTGCTTCGTTCCTAGAACGGCACCGAAGCCACCGTTTACCAACTCCTAAGACAAAAAACTGATAGACTAAAGTCCAAATCAGAAGTTAAAAACTTTTGACTTGAGGGGAATCGAACCCTGGCCCTTCTGCTTGGAAGCAGATACGCTAACAACAAGACCAACGCACTAGCATAAGCACTAGAATTTATAATGGTTAAGAGCATGTTTAATTTCAAGCTTGTATACAAATTACTACGCCTGAGTAATTACCGCGTTTTGATTTTGCTAGGACGGGGTCCAAAGTCACCGTTTACAAACCCTAAGACAAGAACTGATAGACTTAAGTCCAAATCAGAAGTTAAAAAACTTTTGACTTGAGCGGGAATCGAACCTTGGCCCTTCTGCATTGGAAGCAGATACGCTAACAACAAGACCAAAAGCACTAGCATAAGCACTAGATATTTTATAATGGTTTTAAGGAGCATGTTTTAATTTTAAGCTTGTATACAAATTACTACGCCTGAGTAATTACGCGTTTTGATTTTGCTAGGACGGCTCCAAAGTCACCGTTTACAAACTCCTAAGACAAGAACTGATAGACTTAAGTCCAAATCAGAAGTTAAAAAACTTCTGACTTTAGCGGGAATCGAACCCTGGCCCTTCTACATTGGAAGCAGATACGCTAACAACAAGACCAACGCACTAGCATAAGCACTTGATATTTATAATGGGTTTAAAAGCATGTTTAATTTCAAGCTTGTACAAATTACTACGCCTGAGTAATTACGCGTTTTGATTTTGATTTTGATTTTGATTTTCCCCGGTCCCAATTGCCCTGTTTTTGTTATATGAGGTACATCTGAGTGTGGCCCAAGTTTCAAAGTTTTTAAGATGAACCGTTTTCTCGGTATAGCGTATTATTCATAAGAGTACGGAATTACCTACTTTTGATAATTTTGTTTTTTTTTCCGGTACCCGTTAACCAATTTGCTTTCCATATTCAAAAGTGATAAAGAATGAGAGATATCAAATGTATTCCACGTTTGAAACATCTCAGTTGTAGCGTTTTCTTTGAATGATTTTATTTCTTAAAGTTCAATATGTTTTTTGTCATTTTTGGGCCCATGTCATCCCAAAATTTAGCCCTTGTGTTTTGGACGCAAGATATTTATAATGGTTAATAGCATGTTAAATTTCAAGTTTGTACAAAATTTCCACGCCTTGGTAATTTCGCGTTTTGATTATCATCCAAATTTTGATTTTCTCCGGTCCCTGTTACCCGATTTTGGTTTTGAAAGCAAAAGGCACTGCGTCTGAAATACACCCAAGTGTGGTCCAATTTCAATTTCTAAGATTTACCGTTTTCTCTGTAGGCTAAAGAACTCTCCGCGGAGAAATGCCACCCACCCACCCACCCACCCACCCACCCACCCACCCAACCACCACCACCAGCCACCACCACCACCAGCCTTAAAGGAAATTTTACGATGTTGAGAGCCTTTTTTAACACAGAACGAGTTGTCGGATCGGGGTTGATTTTTTTTTTGGTATGTTTATGGACCACATACCAGGTCTATACCGAGTTTCAAGATTGTAACTCTTTCGGGCGGCGTGTGCAGATAGCTAAAACCCCCCAACTCTTGTAGGTGTATATAGGGCCGGAGTTCGGTGTCGCCTAAGCATCGCGTCGCTTGTCTGCCGGGCGACTACCGTCGCCCTAGATTATTTATTTTGATTTTGATTTTGATTTTCCCCGGTCCCCAATTGCCCTGTTTTTTTTTATATGAGGGACATCTGAGTGTGGCCCAAGTTTCAAAGTTCGAAGATGAACCGTTTTCCCGGGATAGCGTATTATTCATAAGAGGACGGAAGTACCTACGTTTGATAATTTTGTTTTTTTTTCCGGTACCCGTTAACCAATTTTGCTTTTCCATATTCAAAAGTGATAAAGAATGAGAGATATCAAAAAAGTATTCCCACGTTTTAAAACATCTCAGTTGTAGCGTTTTTTTTGAAAGATTCATTTCTTAAAGTTCAGATATGTTTTTTGTCATTTTGGGCCCATGGTCACCCAAATTTAGCCCCTTGTGTTTTGGACGCAAGATATTTATAATGGTTAATAGCATGTTTAAATTTCAAGTTTGTACAAATTACCACGCCTTGGGAATTACGCGTTTTGATTTTCATCCAAATTTTGATTTTTCTCCGGTCCCTGTTACCTCGATTTTGGTTTTGAAAGCAAAAGGCACTGCGTCTGAAATACACCAAGTGTGGTCCAAGTTTCATAGTTCTAAGATTTACCGTTTTCTCTGTAGGCTAAAAAACTCTCCGCGGAGAAATGCCCACCCAACCCCCACCCACCCACCCACCCACCCAACCACCACCACCAGCCACCAGCCACCAGCCAGCCTTAAGGAATTTGACATGTTTTAGAGCCTTTTTTAACACAGAACGAGTTGTCGGATCGGGTTGATTTTTTTTTTGGTATGTCATGGACCACATACCAGGTCATATACCGAGTTTCAAGATTGTTTAAATCTTTCGGGGGGGCGTGTGCAGATAGCTGAAAACCCCCCAACTCTTGTAGGTGTATATAGGGCCGGAGTTCGGTGTCGGCCTAAGCATCGCGTCGCTTTTCTGCCGGGCGACTACCGTCGCCCTAGATTATTGCCAAGGTATTTGGGTAAACCCTGTTTAAATCTTTACTTAAAATCCACCGCCATCTAGAGGACCTTGACTCCTTGGGAAAAATTTTTAAACTCTTTGTTGACAATTATAGACTGCTTCCTCGAAAATATTTTGATTACTTCTAGGTGGCAGTGCATTAGAAAAATTCGCGCGTCTTTTCGTTTGCCATGGCAACGTTACTTTGTTATAATGTAATTTCCATCTACACTACTTATCGGATCAAAAAAAAATTAACATATTCGTGACCGGATGGACATTCTAAATGATTTTTGGGTATCTCAGATTTTGTCGCCGTTGAGTTTGAAAAAAAACTTTCGATTAACTTTAATGTAACTTTTTAACTTTTTGAACGTTTTGCCACAAAACTAATGGCATTCATCGAGAACAAAGCTTGCGGATGGTAAAATTTCAACTCGATCCAAACCTCCGTTCGACCGCCCATCATGAGCCAAAAAAGCTGCACGACTTCCGTTGCCATGGGTAACCGTACTTTGTTTATAATGTAATTTCCATCTACACTACTTATCGGATCAAAATAAAATTAACATATTCGTGACCGGACGGACATTCTAAATGATTTGGCCATCTCAGATTTTGTCGCCGTGAAAATTTTAAAAAAAAACTTTCGATTAACTTTAATGTAACTTTTTAACTTTTTGAACGATTTTGCCACAAAACTAATGGCATTCAATCGAGAACAAAGCTTGCGGATGGTGAAAATTTCAACTCGATCCGAGCCTCCGTTCGAACGTTATCGCGAGACATACAAACAAAAAAACAAACAAACAAACAAACAAAAAAAAAAAAAAAACAAAACCAGTGACTATTTTTTCCGGCAGAGTCAAATGGAAACGCTCGCTTCGCTCGCTTAATTATATCCATTATCCAAGCACCATGATAATGAATACATTATTAATTTTCGGTTACCGCCACGGAGCCACAAGCGTACCACCATTGAATTGTTTAAGCAGATAGTTCTGTAGCTTTTTTGGCCTGCTAACATTTTCTCTTTTAATGCAGTTAAATTGAAAATTGCAACAACGTGTAGAGAGAAGACAAGTTTCACTTTTTACCAACTGAGACAAAAAGATATGAAGATCTCTCATGAAGTCATTTAATTTTGGTTGCATATGGCAATAGACTTAGTACCGTTGTCTTTAATACGTATCATCCAGCATCGCATCGGACAGCCCATAATTTATTTATGCAGATGCACCCGCCCCGACCTATATCAACAACAAGAACAAAATTTCGAACATGCGCTTTAAAACAGAACTCACATGGAATAATATTATTTACTGTACCCACAATAAAAATATACTGTACACCATTAGTATAATAATATACTGAACATAACACATCCAAAATAGTTAAAAGGCGATACAGATAGGCCACAGAGCAAGCGCACAATAACTACAATTCAGTCAAGTCGATTTGCTGTTGTATCTATAGGTGATTATGCCCACTCACGTTCAAGCTTCGTCGTGGCGCAACGGTTAAAGGCTTGGCTTACAGATGGAGAGTCCCTGCTGGATCGAGTTCGAGACACGTAACTTGAAACTTTATAATTACTTGCAATTAATATGTGATGTGTATCCACCTACAGTCTATCGACTGGTGTCAGAAATTACTATGAAATACCTATATATATAACCGATATTATATCAATCAATCTTTTTTGTTTTGTTTTTATAGTTACATATTTTGCTCCTGGATCGCGCTACGGATGATACGTTGCCGAAAGAGTGCCGTTCTAGTGACGAGATTGGGAATTGCATGTCGTTGCATGTGCCACTTGGCTGCTGATCGGATAGCATTTTGGTGACAGTTTGTTGCCATGTTCTGCTACTGTATTGTTAACATCAAAGGGGCCATAAATTCAGCGTTTCGGTAACTTGCTGTGTTGACAATACGTCACCCACATTAATAAAAAGTGGGTGCCGCAATTTGTGTTTGCTGGGTAGTTATTATTTTGTTCCATTTGAAGTTTAAGTTAAAGTTGTGATTTATGTTGAAGTTAAAGTAAAAGTTGAAGTTTAAGTTGAAGGTTGTGATAAAGTCGATGTTAAAGTTGAAGTAGAAGTCTAAGATTCACTATTATACAAACTGTTGTTTGTCGGCGGTGAAACTGAAGCTGATAGAGTGAAACTGAGACTGAATCACAAACTGAAACTAAAAGTGATACTGAAACTGCAAGTGAAGAAGCTCCAATACCCATTTATGTTAAAATGAAATGAATTTTTAATGAAATGATAGCCAGACGCACATGCTCGCTACTCTTCCCGTTCCCCGTCCCAAAGACAACACAATCACACATTCACCGAACGATAATCACCGATAATGATTATGATAATCGTTGCCGTACTTGCGATATCTAGCAGAAACCAGATTCTACATTAATTTATTCGTATATACAAACCTTATTCGTCTCCGTTAGCGTTAGTGCATAAAAATAATACGTGAAGACAATTCGTATCCGAAAAGGGTGCCAGGGACTGTTTTTTAAAACCGAAAAAGGGATCTTGATTTCTTCTATTTAGTTATTTGTGTATTCGCCGACAACATTGAAGAATCCATCTGGTGAAACGTAAACGTTTAGCACTAGCTCTACCTAGGTAGAAGTTATGGACCAAACCGAATAGTTTTCTTCGGTCTTGGTTCATTACTTGGTTTGTTTTTTTTTTGGTCTGTTTCCCGGGTTTGTTACTAGTTTGCTTAATGCTTTTATTTTTTTATTTTTTATGCAATTTATGGACTATCGTAACAGCCGCCTGTTCTAGTCCTAAAACGATCAGGTGTCCTTTTCCGTTTCTTGTTCTAATTCCCAGATTTGGCGAGTCTCGATCGTGCGCCGACTATTCGGATGCTACTTTAGACGCCCGGAATCATGACGCGTAAACGGGACGAAAAAACAGAATAAGACCGGGGAAATAAAAGGGTTTGGTAATTGGGTAGCCCCGAAATTATGGTTACTTTCTGCCCTAGCGGGAATCGCCCCTGGGCCCTTCTGATTGGAAAGCGAGATTTTGGCCAAAGCCCCAATGTTGTTTTTGAAAGCAAAGCGCAAAGCAAAAGAAAAAGGAGGGAAAATAATTGCGAAAAGATACATTAATGTGTTCTTGCAATGACCCCGTCTTAACCTTCTTTTTTGTTTGCCGCAAAGAAAACGCCCAATCCTCCTGACTTCTGTCTCAGTGGGGCGATTTACTCCACTGGGTTTAAACTGCAAAAAGTAAGTTGTACAAAGTAAATTTGTTATCTTTGAGTAATTCCACTTATTTTATAGTAAAATTATAGTTTTTGAAACATAAGCGATAAAGTTGGGGTTTGCGCGTTATAGAAAAAATGATATAATGCGAGTGAAATCTGAAACATTAATTTAGGTTTAAATATTAATAAATAATTAGAAAATTACTTTTATTTTCATTTCAAAAAAAATTTAAATTTATTATACGCGTTTCCAAAGAAAAGGGGTTTTGTCCCTGGTGGCGAAAAATGCAACGTCCGATCAGTGATAGTCGGAGGACGCGCTATGTGTTCCCTGAAAAACATTTTTCCGTGTTTGTCATTATGAATATGTACAATCCAGGTACTTTGTCGTTGCTCTCCCAAAAGTTGTAATTATGATAATCAAAAGCATGGGGGTAAACCAAAAATGAAAAAAACGCTCCCCAAATAGCGGGATCAGACCATGTCCACCAGAAAAATATTACTATATTCGACCTGCCCCCCATGCACCCATGGACACCGAGGAGGGATTTGTTCCATATTAAATTTTCCCCTATTTAATACATAAAAAATCTTGGTATTTATAGGCTATATACTAAAAATAGGCTAAAAGGGTACGATAAATACTAAATCAAATTTAAACCGCAAGAATGTTCACAACTCAAGTAAACACACACATATAGTTACATCGCTGTTTCTTGTGGGACTTTTTAATTGAGATTACTTTTTGAGTTTTTTTAAAATTTTTATAATTTAATATATATAAAGTCA
Organism: Sweltsa coloradensis; assembly: GCA_024449915.1. Taxonomy (NCBI): domain Eukaryota; kingdom Metazoa; phylum Arthropoda; class Insecta; order Plecoptera; family Chloroperlidae; genus Sweltsa; species Sweltsa coloradensis. The sequence continues at coordinate 44,747 of JAMZAV010003463.1, forward strand.
TAAATAATAAAAATAATAATAATTAAAAATAAAATAATTAAAACAAAACAATAACAAAATAATAATAATTTATTCAAATTTAATTCGCTTTTTTTTTCCCTTTTGTTACAAAAGGACTATTATGAAAAATTTTTATGCTCTAATTAGAAATAGATTCTTGAGGCAGAGTAAGTATATAATAATAGGTTTTAGCCTTAGAAATCAATGAATTGAAAAATGGATAGAAAAATAATAGTATAATATTTAACCTAGGTTACAAAGAATGAACGAAGAAAGGTTACATGAACCCAAATTTTAAAACGTTGTTTAATTTTATAAGCCTACCTATTGGGTTTTTCCTGAAGGGAACTTGTAATAGGAAATATATATATTATAACACCTGTAAATTTAAAAAAACTGTCTTTTTGGGGTCCTTTTTTGCATTAGGTACATAACAATATAAAGTATATGAATAGTAATGTATCCTCTTATTTGTCCTTAATGGACTCTATATCTACTCTCTACTATCTATTATCTACTGCCTGTATAGACTTTGGCACAAGAGAATATACAGTCTTTTATTAAGTCTTAGTGGGTAGTGAATACATATAAAATACTATATATTATTGGGCTAGGTTTGGGTTGATTAGTTAGTCATATAAATGTATACTATATTATTTATATCCCATTTATAATGTCTTTATAAAGGGGATATTGGACTACACATAACGGATAACATATCTTCTATTTTGTGATGTAGTATTGTAAGTGTGTTCTAAATTTCTAAATTTCTAATAGTAATTACCATATTATACTACGGTACATGCTTTTATACCAAATGCAATGACTGATTATACTAATTTTACTGTGACTTTAGAATTTTGATAACATAATTCTGGAACTAGACATAATTTACAAGTGTATTGCTTTTGTTGTTTGGGCAAGAGAGTGCTATTCATTGGTGAATCTTTGAGGGAAGCTTACTATTAATGATATCAGTAATTTTACAGATAGATACGTTTTTTAACCATGTTTTTATGGCTGAATTAAATGAAGATTTTGACTTTAGACTTCTAATTTCTAGAGGAACAATGTTGTATAATTTTGGGCCTTTATAAGCAGCATGTTTTTGGCTGGATACCTTTGTTGACTCTAGGGATGAATATATGTTTGTTTGTTTTAGAGCGGGTGTTCATCGTATAGTTAGACGTTTGGTTTGAGACAATTTTCTTCTATTTGAATTGAATGCAGCGCGATATAGAAAGGGGCGTACAACTTTCGTATTTGTAGAATTCTCGACGTCGAGTACAGTTCGTTAGTGGGGAAAGGGGTTTTCCTTTGTATGTATTATTTTTAGGATTGTATTTTGCGCTGTCATGAGTGATCGAATGTGGGTATCGTATGCTCCTCCCCAAGCTGTTATTGAATATTGAATGATTGATTGGACTAGTGCGAAATATACAACTTGGAGGGTTTTAGGGGGTAATAGGGTTTTTGAGAACGTATAATGTGGGCATGATGCATTGTAGCTTTGTAATGAGTGACTTTATGTGCTTCTCCCATTTTAGGTGTTGGTCGATTTCAATTCCGAGGTATTTGGTTGATTGTGTTTCGACAGCGAGAAGCAGTTGCAGTTTGTTTTTGTAATGGCATTTGTGTTCATGTAGCTGAAATTTTTTATTTTTTTGGGTTTGGGTCGAAATTTGTGTCGAAAACGTTATGTAGGTTGTTTTCTCTTTGTTTAGTGTCAGTAGGTTTGCGCCCAGCCATTTGTAAATTTTTTGTTCTTTTCCCCTTTCTGCATTTCATGAATTTTCTTGCCAGGTACTGGCGGAAAACAAGAGTACAGTGTCGTCTGCAAAGGTGGGTAATTTTGCCATATGTTCATTGAGCAAAGGTCATTTTATAAATACTAGAAAAAAGAGGGGCCTGTACTGTTCCTTGGGGTACTCCGTATTTAAATTTTTCTTGGCTTGCTGATTGTGTTTACGATTTTTACAAATTGTTGTCTGCCTCTAATGTAGCTTTTTATTAAGTCCCAGCGGGATGCCTCGTATACCCATATTGTGTAAATTTTTTAAGTAAGATACGATGAGATATGGTATCAAAGGCCTTGGCTAAGTCTAAAAAAATAGCTAATGGTTTAAGGTTTGTATCAATCATTTTGTGGATTTGCGTGGTAAGGCTAAGTGTTGCATCTTCCGTGCTCTATTGGTTCGGAACCTATACTGGTTTGGGGAAATTTGTTTGTTCGATTCTAAGAAGTTATTTACTCTGCTTTTAATGCATTTTTCATGAATTTTCGATAGGTTGCTAAGAAGAGAGATGGGTCTGTAATTGCAAGTTTTGCGTTCTCGGCCCTTTCTTATGGATTGGTATGATTTTGGGGCAGTTTTAAATATTTTCTGGATAGATTCCCGTTTCAAAACTTCTGTTTATAATGTGTGTTAGTGGTATTGCTAAAAGATTTTGTTCTGTATCAGAATGCGTGTACTTATGGCATCCGGAAACCCGTGGCGGTATCTATCTTATATTATTTAAGTTTTTGGATTACTTCGTTTGCTGTAGCTGGATACATAAATATAGTTTTTTGTTGATATTTGAATGTTGTTTTTTGGGCTATGGTTTTTTGAGTTCTGGTTATCGTAGTACAATCTTTGGATAAGTCGTTTGCCATGTTCTCTCCTAGATCTGTGAAATAGTCTATGAATTGTCTACTATATTTTGGGGTTTTCGTGGGAAAATTTTTAAAATTTGTCTCCAGAGATGATTTTTTTGATTGCAAAACCCATTTTGGTTTTTTGTTGGAGATTTCGTTTATAATTTTCCACATTTTGTTCTTGTCTCCATTACTTTCGATCAGCTTTTCTTTGTAGTATTCGTTTTTTGTTTTTTCGGATAAGTAGGTTTAGGTAGTTTCGGTATTTCTTATAGTAATTTTTTTAATACTAAATTATTTTGGGGCAGCCGGGCTTAATGTGAGTTTGTCTCTGGTTTTTATAGATTTGATTAACCCAAGTGTTATCCAGGGCTTAAGTTTCTTTCTTTTTTGATGATTGTTGTTATTGTTGTGCATCATTGATATAGTTTTGGAGTGTGTTTAACAAAAGAGTCGTTGCTGTACTAGGGTTGTTGTCTGTGATAACTGTAGTCCATGTCTCCTGGTTTAGGTTCTGGTAAAGGGTATTATAATCAAGTTTTAGTTGTGGTTACATTACATACATTATTTGTTGTGTTTTGGGTATTGGTTGGTTCATCAAACCGGTGCATCCAAACCAATGCATTTTGCATAGTGGTCTGTTATTTTTGTTTGTAAGCATGCACATAACGGTATTTTTTTTGGGGGTTGTCGGGTCTTTGGAATATGTGGTCAATGCACGTGCTAGATGTGAGAGTTTCACGTGTTGGTTCCTAAATATGCTGGGTGAAGCCCTGGGCCAGTAGAGTATTTAAAATATTCATTAGAGAGGGTAGAGTTTCCAGGGTGTTAATGTTAATATCCCCTATTACTAGGGGAAACGCCAAAGTCGTTGTTAAACGAGTGAGTGAGCCATATGTTGATTGCCTATAACATTCCTTTCCTTCCCCCTACCTTAGGCCTCCCTGCCTATCATAGGCTACAGTGGAGCATTATGGCTAAACTATGACTTAAACTTAAAATACCCTATTATTTATACGAATATTATAATCCAAACTTAAATGCAAATATTCCCGCGTACTCAACACATGACTCTATCACTCGTCTAACAACGACTTTGGCGTTTCCCTAGTCGAGTTGGCTTTCGCGCCCTTATAGCCCAAATGTGGGAGACGTGGGTTCAATGGTCGGGAAAGATTTTGTAATTTCTGGATTGTAATTATTAAAATATTTAACATGGGTTTTTTAAATGCATATAACGCAGTGTAGTTTCCCACATCTGTGGACAATACCATGGAAAACATATGAGCCAGTACGAAATACGTGAAAATATTGCAAGGTTTACTCAATCTACGAGCGGAATTTGGGGGGTACCTGGACGTCCAACATTCGATTAACCTTGGACACGGCATTTTACTGCCAGCTAAATAACAAACAAAAAATATTATTTCAAAAATGAAAAACCCTTGTCGTTAAAAATAATTTCCATACATTCAAATATTTTTCAGTTTTTTATTTCTTGCAGGTTTAAATCGTAACGGATTGTGCTAATTTTGTTAGCAGTTCTCAGTTACCTGGTCACGGATGTCTGTTTAAAATTTCAGCTCAGTCTATTTGGCCGTTCGGCCGTATGGGACCGGAAAGGACAGACATTTAACATTTAACAGAATTAATCACGACCAAGGCCCGATCGAGTAGCGTTGTAGACTACGTTCGCTGCGCTCACTCGTCTAATAATGTTATGTCTTCTGTTTTTTGAATTTATTTCGCGTTTTAATTCATTTAAGAATCGTGCTGTGTCCCCCGAGGGTGATCTGTAGATTGCTAGTATGAGGACTTTTCTCTGTCCTTGCTGGTTTGGATGTTTATGGCGTTAGCTTGGCTGAAATTTTTATTGTTATGGCAGTCTACGGAGTCGAAGGATAGGTCTCTGCTGAGGACTGTTATGCCATCGTGAGATGTTAGTTTGTTTGTGAAATTATGTGTTGTGTATCCTGTTAGGTTTGCTTGGGTATTTTCAAATTTTAGGTGAGTTTCTGTTAGTATTATTAGGTCAAAAAGGTATGTCAATGTCTTCAAGAATTACAAGTAGTTTATCAAAGTGAGATAAAATACCTCTTATATTAACATGGAAGATTTTTAGGACCCTACAGTGTTCATAAACTCCGTGCAGTTGTTGGTTGTTAGAGCATATAGTAGTTTTGTTTTGTTTTCAAATATAAAGTCACAATTGTAGTCAGTCATCATTCATGTTGGATAGGTTTTGGTATAGATATTTACCTATTAAAACTAGTTCTAGTTGCTATTTGGCTTGTTGCCTTAAGACTAATGTTGCTAAAGTTAGTAGTAGTGCGATAATTCTTCTTTACGTTTCTTTTATTCTTCTACTATAATATACTATAATCCAAATTCAAAGTGCCACTAGGGACTGAGCATCGGTAAATAGTTTTGGAGTGCCGTAGTTATCTTTGTATTATAAGGCCTTCCGAGGACTATTTGAGTTGTTACTATGTGTGAGGAATAATATTTAATAGAAGAAGGTGGCATAGGGCTGTTGTTGTTGTTGTTGTTGTGTTTTTTTTTTTTTTTTTTTTTAATTTTTCCTCGATTGTCGATGTTAGATTCAATGTTTAAATTAGGAGACGATTTGCCGGGCTAGTCGGTCTAGGTCTGATGTTGACGCAATATGGAGTCTTTTCCCGTTGCTTATGACTATTATCGATCCATCTTGGGTCCAACAGTGTCGTGGTCCTACAATGCTTTGGACGTTTTTTAGGAGTTGTGTCCTTTTCCTAGTCAGAGACTCTGTGATAAGGAGTCCAAAGTCTTTGAAGCCCCTTTTCCTTCTCCATATCAGATCCCTGGTTTGGTAGGCTTATGCACAAGTCCCAACTCCTTTCCTATCTTATATAATTAATGTAGGCCTACATATTCTGTTTGCCGTCATTGTTCATTTATTACATAATTGGATGAGCGTAGCGAGCGAAGCGAGTGAAGCGAAGACTTCAATTTCACTGACCCCCCAAAAAATTTAGCTCGGGTGTTTTTTTGTTTTTTGTTTTTGTTTTTTTTGTTTTTTTTTGTTTGTATTTTTGTCTGTTTGTTCGCTCTCTACCGGGCAAACGGCATATGCGATCTTGATGAAAATTTGACAGGACCTTCGAAATCTCTGAACTTAGACTTGCTACGTTTTTGGGTACAATCGAAGAAATATTTCTCATGAATATCGTACTTTTACGATTTTTTTCGATTTTTAGTGCGATATTTTCGTGACATTTGGGCCGATTCTGACCAAACGGGTGGAGCTACAACTTTCATATTTCACATGGACATTGAGGTCATGGTGATGTATTGCTTTTTAAAAGAAAAAGTTGAAAAAGTTAGCCAAAATCTATAGAAATAAAGCTTTTAATATAAGTTTTTTGATTTTGTGTGCGATATTTTTTGTGCCATTTGGGCCAATTCTGACCAAACTGGTGGGGCTACAACGTTCACATTATACATGGACACTAAGGTTATGGACATGTAGTACCTTTTGAAAGAAAAAGTTGAAAAAGTTAGCCAGAATCCATAGAGATAAAGCTTTTAATAGACGTTTTTTAAGGTAAATAATACCAATTGACAAGAAACAATAGAAACTTGACAACAATCACTTCAGTCAAGTTTCTATTGTTTCTTGTCAATTGGTATCATTTACCTTAAAAAACTTCTATTACTAGAAAAACGCTTAAGTCCCGCCGCGTTGTTGGATGAGCGTAATTGGTGCATTGAGCTGCCATGTGTTATGTGAATTTTCTGTTCTGTGAAAAAATCATTACTAAGTTGATGATTTTTTTTTAAATAATTTAAAATAAATAAAAAATAAACTTTATTTTTAATTTTTTTAATTAATCGTAATTTTAAAAAAGAAAAAAATCGTAAAATTTCGATTTCCATAAGAAATAATTATTCGATTGTGCTCAAATTTTACACGAATATATGAATTCATAAAATTAAGGTTCTGTGAAAAAATCATTACAATCGGATAAAGAATGTAGGTGTTATTTGTCAAAGAATTGTTTTTAAAAAGAAAAACCCCGTAAAATTGCGATTTTTATGAGAAATAATTATTTGATTGCGCTTAAATTTTCCACGAATATATAAATTCATAAAATAAAGGTTCTGTGAAAAAATCATTATAATCGGACAAAGCGTGTAGGTATTATAAATCGAAGAAATTTTTTAAAAATCGAAAAAAATCGTAAAATTGCGATTTTTATGGGATTTTTTTTTTTCGATTGTGCTCAAAAACGTGGCAGTTCTAAGTTCAGAGATTTCGAAGGTCTCAATAAAATTTCATCGCAATCGGAGTATCGGTTTAGCCGGAATCGTGCTAACAAAAAGACAAAAATACAAAAAAAAAAGAAAAAAAGAAAAAAAAAAAAACATTCCGGATTTTTTTCTCCAGTGTAGTGAAATGGAATCTTCGCTTCGCTCGCTTCGCTCGCTACGCTCGCTACGCTCATCCAAAAAGCTTTATTTCTATGGATTCTGGCTAACTTTTTCAACTTTTTCTTTCAAAAGGTACTACATCACCATAACCTTAATGTCCATGTATAATATGAACGTTGTAGCCCCACCAGTTTGATCAGAATCGGCCCAAATGGCCCAAAAATATCGCACAAAAAATCAAAAAAAATATATTAAAAGCTTTATTTCTATAGATTTTGGCTAACTTTTTCATTCTTTTCTTTTAAAAAGCAATACATCACCATAACCTCAATGTCCATGTGAAATATGAAAGTTGTAGCTCCACCCGTTTGGTCAGAATCGGCCCAAATGTCACGAAAATATCGCACTAAAAATCGAAAAAAATCGTAAAAGTACGATATTCATGAGAAATATTTCTTCGATTGTACCCAAAAACGTAGCAAGTCTAAGTTCAGAGATTTCGAAGGTCCTGTCAAATTTTCATCAAGATCGCATATGCCGTTTGCCCGGTAGAGTGCGAACAAACAGACAAAAATACAAACAAAAAAAACAAAAAAAAAAAAAAAAAAAAAAAAAAACACCCGAGCTAAATTCAACAAATCAACAAAACAAAGCACTTGCAAAAGTAAAGATATGCCACGCAAACTAAAAACTATAAAAAGCTCATCCTTCAACGCGGCGGGACTTTAGCGTTTTCCTAGTATTATACATAATATCATAATAAATACGATTTATATTATATAACAATAGAATAAGTATAATGATATGACCTACAAGATTTTAAAGCTGTCTGCAGAATGACGCGTCATGCCATTATTGACATACAAAATAATAATAAAAATAGGTCATCAGCTATTCAATAGGCCTACTTTTAATAAAATGTATATTAAAAAACAGTAGACCTAAGTGTATAGTAGATAAATATAAATAGGACTACTCCGATTGCGTTTACATTGTAAAACGATGTAGAAATCGTGCAAGCTCTTTTGATTTTTAGATACTAGGGAAACGCCAAAGTCGTTGTTAAACGAGTGAGTGAACCAAGTGTTGAGTACCCGGGAACATCCCCTTTCCTCCCCTATACCGAAGGCTGGATCTAGCTCAGTATGGAGAATTATACCGGGTACTCAACACATGGCTTACTCACTCATTTAGCAACGACTTTGAGTTTTTAGTTTAAATTGAACATTAAAATGCGAATCGTGTTCAAAACGTATAAGCGTGATAAAACAAATTCACCTAATTTTTATTTCCCATTTAACACCCCTCAAAAATAATATGTGGGTCAAAAAAATATAAAAAAGTTCCACCCAACGGTATCGAACACCAACCCTCCGTGCGGTAGGCGACATGCTTCCCAAATAGGCCATGCACGCCACGTTGTTGTCGTCCCGCTAGCTGCTACTAAACAAATGCTATCGATATTTTAAAAATCACATTTTTATTTATTGTGGGATTAAATCGCAATGGATCTAGCTGATTTTGTTAGAAATTCTCAATAAACTCGTACCGGATGTCTGTTTAAAATTTCAGCCCAATCTGTTCAGCGGTTCGGCTGATTTTCGACGTACAGACAGATAGACATACAGACAGAATCACAGAATGAGAACCGTTCGAGTTGAATGGAGACACTCGGTGGCTCCGCTCCCTCGTTTAACTAGGGAAACGTCAACGTCGTTGTCAAACGAGTGAGTGAGCCAAGTGTTGAGTACCCGGGAACATCCCCTTTCCTCCCCTATACCTAAGGCTGGATCGAGCCCAGTATGGGGATTGATACCGAGTACTCAACACATGGCTCACTCACTCGTTTAACAACGAATTTGGCGTTTCCCTAGTTATTTAAATTGAACATTTAAATGCGAATCGTGTTCAAAACGTATTAGCGAAAAACATTAACAAATTTCCAAGATGAAACAAAATCACCTAATTTTTATTTCCCATTTAACACCCCTCAAAAATAATATGTGGATGTAAAAATAAAAAAAGTTCGAACTAACGGGAATCGAACCCCAACCCTCCGTGTGGTAGACTAAATGCTTACCACTGTGCCATGTAAGCCACGCAAATCACGTTCCGCTAGCTGCTACTAAACTAGGGAAACGCCAAAGTCGTTGTTAAACGAGTGAGTTAGCCAAGTGTTTTGACTTCTGAAACCGGACCGTCTGGTCATCTGACAGGAACTCACTCTGCTTGCCACAATAATTATTTAAATTGAACATTCAAAATGCGAATCGTATTCAAAACGTATTAGCGTTGAAACATTAAAACAAATCACCTAATTTTTATTTACCATTGAACCCCCCTCAAAAATAATATGGGGGTATAAAAATAAAAAAAAAGTTAGAACTGACGGGTATCGAACCCCATGCATCCGTGCGGTAGGCTAAATGGTTACCACTAGGCCATGCAGGCCACGTCAACTTCGTCCCGCTGACTGCTACGAAACAAATGCCATTGATATTATTAAAATCACATTTTTATTTTTTGTAGGCTTAAATCGCAATGGATCAAGCTGATTTTGTTAACAGTTCTCAGTAAACTTGTACCGGATGTCTGTTTAAAATTTCAGCGCAATCTTTCAGCGGTTCGGCTAATTTTCGACGTACAGACAGACAGAATCACAGAATGAGAGCCGTTTGAGTTGAATGGAGACCTCAGTCGCTCCGCTCCCTCGTTTAATAAAGTAAGTTATTGAAATTATTTAGTATTGGTGGGCAACATTTTCTTGGTAAAATATCATCGATCTTCATCATTCAACATTATTTGATACACTTGTTTCTGTATTTAATAGTTTAACAGTGTGGTTTGTTCTTTTCGAGCTAATATCATCAAATAATCTCAATTATTTGTTGTTATTTAAAATGCCATTAAATTCCCGTTTTTAATAAAGCCGATCCCCAAAACTTACGAATTTTACTAATAAAATACGCGGACGATATGACATAATCAACAATGTTTTCGCAAATGATCAGAAATGTAACAAAAATCGAGTTGAACCTAACTGAATATACAGCGCCCGCCGTAAGTAACTCGCCTCTTTTACCGATCGGTCCGACATGTTGCGTTTTAGTGCTGCCATCTATCTTTGCTTGGAAACGCGTATAGCAAGAGTGTTGAATATTGTTAGAACGTGATAATGACGTCTGAGACTAAATTTATTTTTTAGTAGGTTTAGTGTTAAAATATATATATATAAAAAAAATTCAAATATCCATGTCTGTTAATGGTATGGTTCTTGTTCTTGCAGTATTTGGGTTTTAACACATAGGTACCTACGTTTATCTTAACACAGTGTTAATGCAAATTTTCGTTTCACTTCGTAGTTTCCATTTCCACTTGAGTTTCAGTATCACTTTTAGTTTCAGTTTGTGATTCACTCTCATTTTCACTCTCAGTATCAGTTTCGCCGCGATGTTACTCATAGAGAAATGTAGACTTCAACTTCAACTTTAACATCAACTTCATTATTAACTTCAACTTCAACTTCAACGTCTACTTTAGCTTTCACTTCAACTTATACTTGAAATTCTCATAAAACACAACAGTAACTAAAATTTAAAAAAATATCGTATGATTTCTATTTGCAATTTACCTATTGCTTTTATTTCTTGTTATCATTCTATTAATCTTAAGTTTTCTTAAAGTTTAACTATCTGCTTTTTGTGATTATATTACCATTACTTTAACTTACCACAACCACAATAACCATCACTACATCCACCAACACCCTACTTTAGGGGTGGAAAGGAAATTATCTAGCTTACTAGTCAACAGGTCGAAAGGTAATATTGTAATTGCCCCACTTGTTGCACAGCCGTCATTGAAGCGTTGAGAGGGAATCTGGTCTTCTTCGTGATATATGTACTATATGATGGAATATAGTTAATTAACTGCAATGAACAAAATATTAACCACAATTAATATTATTTTTATTTTAACAATAAATGGTGAACTAAGAGCTAAAGTCAATACCATTGAAACTTATCACTGATATGAAATTGAGGAGTATATGTCCGATTGTAATCTTCGATCATATTTACATAGTAAAATAAATCAGCAGTTAAGATTATTTTAAATGCACTGTTATTAAGATTTCGATCGACGATTTAAAAGACGAAAAAGAAGATAGGAAATGTTCATCTCTGAAACTAACCTAGCATGAAGGTAAGAGTAACAATCTAAACCAAGAAGCAAACTCTGACATTGATATTGTGATATTGTCTCCCTTTCTTCCCCTGCAAAAACCAATTTGATAGAAAAGACCAGCTGTTTCTACTTTATATTATCTCAACAAAGAGTTACTAACAAAAACAGTGGCTAGATACAGGCACGTTCTGTTGGTTTTAACCGCCTTCTAGATGACAAAGATTTATATATTTATATTATATTTACAAAGATGTTGTCCTCCTTGTAATCAGTTTTTATAACTGAATAGATAGACGTTGAATAAATAAATAAAATAAATAAATAAAGCTTTTCACATGGATATTGTTAAACATTTAAGGCTTTTGCGGCCCGAATATATTAAAAACGTGTGAAACTGGTCATTTCGCCGCGTCGCACGTTTCGTTACCACTGTGGATCCCATCTTCAGGATTTTAACCAACTGTTTTTTTTTTTAATTGAAAAATTCAATTGGTTAAATCTAAATCTTATATTTTTCATTATTCTAGCATTTTTTCAATTCCACATTCAATAATCCAAACATATTTTAGGATAGTTATTATTTATGCCAAAGACTGTAATGATAGGCTATGCCGGTATGTAATGATCGCATCTATATACAGCTGGGCTCATCTGATATAGTGGTCCCAACGAAAAAAATGCAGATGTCTCGAAATTGTTTTCCCAACATAACAACGTTGTCAACTCGATTCGCGCAAGCTCAGCGTGGATCTTGCACACGGAGGAACCCTGTGATCTAGCACAGATAATTTTTGCTTGCGTTGGTAAAATAATTTCTCTTTCATACACAAAGGCGACATTCCATTACCGGGCATTCATTCTACCCCCACCACTACCAAGCATCTGCATTCTTTCGTTGGAGCAAGTATATTATTGTATCGTCGTCCTGAAGATGGAACCCACAATGGTTCGGAAACGTCGAACTCACACACTATTAAGTGAAAACACGCGACGCGGCGAAATGACCCGTTCCACAACTTTTATAATCGGCCACGAAAGTCTTAAATGTTTAACAATGACCATGTCAAAAAGCTTTAAAACTTTGTCATCTAGAAGGCGGTAAAACCAACAGAACGTGCCTTGTATCTAGCCACTGTTATTGTTAGTAACTCTTTGTTGAGATAATATAAAGAAGCAACAGTTGGGCTTTTCTATCAAATTGGTTTTGGCAGAGGGAGAAAAGGGAGACTTTCTCACATCAACGCCAGAGTTTGCTTCTTGGTTCAGATTTTAATTCTCTCCTTCATGCTAAGTGAGTTTCAGAGATGGACGTTTCCTATTTGCCTAAATCGTCTTTTAAAGTCGTTAATGGAAATAAATCTCAATAACAGTGAATTTAAAAAAGTCATATTACTGCATGCTTATTTATTTTGCTATATAACTAAGATCAATGATTCTCATTGGACAGGTTACATACACCCCTAGTCAAATAACAGTGATAAGTATCAGTGGAATAAACTTTAGCTCCAAGTTTCCCATTTATTGTTAAAATGAAATGAATATTAATTGTAGTTTTTTTGTTTCATTTGAAGTTTTAGCTAAAGTTGTGATTTATGTGAAGTTAAAGTATAAGTTGAAGCTAAAGTTGACGTGGAAGTTGAAGTTTATGATAAAGTCGATGTTAAAGTTGAAGTAGAAGTATAAAATTCACTATAAAACAAACGGTTGTTTGTCGGCGGTGAAACTGAAGCTGAGAGTGAAACTGAGACTGAATCACAAACTGAAACTAAAAGTGATACTAAAACTGCAAGTGATACGGTAATTTGCATTTAGCTCCAAATTCCCCATTTATTGTTTAAATGAAATGATTATTAATTGTTGTTATTATTTTGATTCATTTGAAGCTTAAGTTAAAGTTGTGATTTATGTGAAGTTAAAGTAAAAGTTGAAGTTTAAGTTGAAGGTTGTGATAAAGTCGATGTTAAAGTTGAAGTAGAAGTCTAAGATTCACTATTATACAAACTGTTGTTTGTCGGCGGTGAAACTGAAGCTGATAGAGTGAAACTGAGACTGAATCACAAACTGAAACTAAAAGTGATACGGTAATTTGCATTTAGCTCCAAATACACCATTTATTGTTAAAATGAAATGAATTTTAATTGTGGTTATTATTTTGCTTCATTGCAGTTAATCAACTAGTATATTAAATCATATATCATGAAGAAGACCAGATAGCTTCTCAACGCTTCAATGACAGCTGTGCAGCAGGTAAGGCAATTACAATGTTACCTGTCGACCTGTTGACTAGCAAGCTAGATAATTTCCTTTCCGCTTCTAAAGTAGGGTGTTGGTGGTGGTGAGTGATGGTTCTTGTGGTTAACAGTAATGGCAATAAAATCACAAGAAGCAGATAATTCAACTTTTAGTAAAATTAAAATTAATGAAATGATAAAAAAATCATATTAATTTTGTTGAATTTGAAGTTGTGTTTAATGTGAAGTTTAAGTTGAAGCTTAAGTTGACGTTGAAGTTGAAGTTGAAGTTAATGATAAATTTGATGTTAAAGTCGAAGTTGAAGTCAAGGTTTCACTAAAATACAAGGGGTTACTCGCGTGGGGTGAAACTTTCGCTAACTGATACTGAGAGTGAGACTGAGAGTGAATCACAAACTGAAACTAAAAGTGATACTGAAGCTGGAAGTGATACGGAAATTTGCATTAACACAGAGTAAAAGATAGATGTAACTACCACTGTTAAAACCATAGATATCTTATGTTAAAACCTAATGTACTGCAAGGACAAGAACCATTAACACACATGCATCTTTGTTAATAGGTACTGGTTTGTTTAGTATGTTGTGAAAGGGCTCGTCAACTGTGAGGTTATAAACATTTCGAATAGCTTCAGCTTAATTGTAACACTAACCTACAAAAAAAAAGAAAAAAATTGTCCTAAATGTAATCATCACGTTCTTGCAATATTCAACACTAGCCTATAATTGTGATGTTAAAATAAGATTTAAATTAAACTTATAAAATAAATGAAATGTAATTTATATCGTAAACATTAAGGTCGGATTTGCATAGTTATCGACACTCGCATTATAAACATTGTCTATATCGCGCAATCCGCAATGTATATCGCAAATTGTCTTTCACAAACTATAAGATTTACGGACTGTTGTTTGACTTTGACCGTGACTTTCGGGTGTGGTTTTCTTACTCATTTACACATAAGTCACAGTCAATCATCACCACTATCTACAGATTACACATGAACAGTTATTGCCCTATCGTGCAGTTGAAATTTCCCCCAAAAATTGAAAAAGGGTAACCCCTTTCCAAATTTGTCGATAAAGGGTCCAATTCGAAATTAATATTTTCTGAGGTATTATTACAAAGGGAGTTCTCCCATTGACAAATAAATGATTATTTCTTGTCAAATCGTACAGATTTACACAGTTTACACGTGGGCAATAGGAGAATTGCCCTGTCGCGCAATTGAATTTTCCCCCAAAAATTCACTAAGGATAACCCTTTAGAAAAATGTCGATTAAGGGTCCGATTCGAAATCAATATTTTCTTCTGTGTTTTTACTAAAGGAGTTCTCAAACTAATTAATTGTCAAATCGGACAGAAATTTACAGATTTACGGAAGGATACATACCTAGTTCTTGAGAGAGAGGGAGTGAATGAGTTCTTATAATTATCTAAAGATTAATTTGAAATAACATGAGCATAATACTTGGAAAAACAACACTGTTTTGGGTAAAGAGATGAGGGTTGACATGAACTCATTAACATGAACGTGTGGCTCGTTGGTCTTGTGTTTAGATCCTCTGCTTCCAATGCAGAAGGTCCCGGGCTCGATTCCCGCTTAAGTCAGAAGTTTTTTATCTTCTGATTTGGACTTAAGACCATCAGTTCTTGTCTTAGGAGTTTTTAAACGGTGACTTTGGAGCCGTCCTAGCAACGAAGCAAGCAGCAATGTTTTCGGAGAAAATATACCATGTTATAAACTGGGTGTCCTTCAATTGCCAACACTTGGTATCTAAGTAGGCATAACCAGGTAGCAATGATAGTTTATAAACATCAAGAAATGAATGCTGGTCTACTAGTCAACCCTTCTCTAAATTTAAGTTTTCTCATGCTCTGTTGTCAAAAATGCAGAATTTATCATGTATTGGGGTAAACAATTATTACAGATAAAACAATAGACCATAACAAACCGGACATCATCATATGCGATAAATCAAACAAAACTACTTATTGACAATGCGGTCCCAATGAGTAACACTAAAGCAAAAAGTATCAAAATTTAAGTTAATAAATAACAAGAATGTGGAAAATGAAAACTGTTACTGTCGTGTCTATCGTGATCTCAGCCATACCATCTTCCTCTCTGCCAGCCTACAATGCCTGCGCCTGTCTGCATATCTCTACATCAGCATGCAACGCACCTGAAAGTGAGTATCCTAACCTGAAAGTGAGTATCCTACACCTGAAAGTGAATATCCTACACTTGTCACTGAGCATCCTACACCTGAAAGTGAGTATACTACATTTGTCACTGAGCATCCTACACCTGAAAGTGAGTATCCTACACCTAAAAGTGAGTATCCTACACCTGAAAGTGAGTACCGGTATCGTACTCCTGAAAGCGAGTATCCTACACCTAAAAGTAAGTAGGCTACACCTGAAAGTACGTATCCTACACCTGAAAGAGTGTATCCTACATCTGAAAGTGAGTATCCTACACCTGAAAGTGAGTATCCTACACCTGAAAGTGAGTATCCTACACTGAAAGTGAGTATCCTACACATGAAAATGAGCATCCTACACCTGAAAGTGAGCATCCTACACCAGAAAGTGAATTTCTTATACCTGAAAGTAAATATCCTACACCTAAAAGTGAGTATCCTACATCTGAAAGTAAGTATCCTACACCTGAAAATGAGTATCCTACACCTGAAAGTTAGTATCCTACACCTGAAAGTAAGTATCCTACACCTGAAAGTGAGTATCCTACACCTGAAAGTGAGTATCCTACACCTGAAAGTGAGTATCCTACACCTGAAAGTGAGTAGCACTTGATAAGTAAAGAAATCCCACTCAAACTAAAAACTTACAAAAAAGCTCATCCAACACGCGACTAAAAAAGCGTTTGCGAAGCTTCCTAGTATTTTCATCTTAGTTTGAAAATCAGTAATTATATCCAATAAGAGAGATATTTAGTAATAGGAATACAATTAATAAATTTAAATTAAATTTTTTTTTTGGATGAGCGTTAGCGAGCGAAGCGAGTGAAGCGAAGACTTCAATTTCACTAAAAGTGAGTATAATACATCTGTTAGTGAGTAACCTACACCTGAAAGTGAGCATCCTACACCTGAAAGTGAGTATCCTACACCTGAAAGTGAGCATCCTTCACCTGAAAGTAAGTATCCTACACCTGAAAGTGAGTATCCTATACCTGAAAGTGAGTATCCTACACCTGAAAGTGAGTAAAATGACTATCCTACACTGAAAGTTAGTACCCTACACTTGTCACTGAGCATCCTATAATTTATATATACATTATAATATAATATTATATATAATATAATATTATAATATTATAATATAATATGTATAAAAAACTACGTTAAACCGTAAATAAATATATATATATATTATATATAATATTATACAAAAATAAATATATAATAAATATATATACACGTTAAAAAACTACGAAATTAAAAAGCTTAATTTTTTTTTTTTTTATATTAGAATTATATAAAGCAATTAGAACTATC